>MU226648.1:321539-337256 GCA_018584345.1 Thuja plicata | reverse complement strand
AGAACTTTACAGTAAGCTACTCAGAACAAAAGAACACGTAAAGTACAGACAAACTTCTTTATATTAACAATACAGAAGATTACAATATGCTTGGCTAGTCTACTCTGTCTCTGTAACTAACTAACTACCTGAACTGTCTGAACTCCTCTGAACTGAACCTAAACTTTTTCCACAGATTCTTCTTCTCTATTTTATCTCTAGCTTCTCCTCAATTATGTAACCCTGGTGGTTACCTGTCGATCCGCGACTGAGCGACTAGGCAAAACTCATTGAAAGACTTGTATCAAAACTTGTTCAAAATTGCTGGGGCTAGGGTTTTGAGCTAAACCCTAGGGTGCTCTGCACCATTGAGGGTATTGATTACACTAAGACATTTTCCCCTGTCGCCAAGATGAACTCTATTTGCCTTGTCTTATCCCTCGTAGCTTCTTAGGGATGGCCCATTTTTCAGATGGATGTGAAGAGTGCTTTCTTGTACGGTGATCTCAGTGAGGAGATTTACATGGAGCAGCCTCAGGGATTTGTGCAGGATTTGTGCTTGGTTTGCAGACTTCGGCGTTCTTTGTATGGTCTCAAACAGGCCCCTCAGGCTTGGTATGAGAAGATGGACTCCTTTTTGCTTTCTATAGGATTCACACGCTGTCATTCTTATCCTACAGTCTACATTTAGTGTCTTGAGGATGAGGTTTTGATCCTTGTGCTATATGTTGATGATCTCCTCATCACAGGTAGCTCATCTTCTATGATTCAGGATGTTCAGCGCGCATTGATGGAGCAGTTTGAGATGACAGACCTTGGTCTATTACACTTCTTTCTGGGTCTACAGATTGTTCAGTCCCCTGCTGGGATATTTGTTTACTAGCAGAAGTATGCTCTTGACATGCTTCAGCACTTTGATATGCTTGATTGCAAGCCTGCTCCCACACCTTTTTAGTCGGATGTTACTTTGTCTACCTCTTGCACTTCACCTTCAGTGGATGCTACATTGTATCGGCAGTTGGTTGGCAGTTTGTTGTACCTGACACACACTCATCCTGATCTCTCCTTTGTAGTTGGCCTAGTCTCTCGGTTCTCACATGAGCCTCATGAGAGTCATTAGCAAGCTGCTAAGCACATTTTAAGATACATTCAGGGCACACTTATGTATGGCATTCATTACACATCAGGGGCTCCTCACATTGTTGGCTACACTGACTCAGATTGGGCTAGTGATGTTGATGATTGGAAGTCTACTTCTAGCTTTGTCTTTTGTCTTGGCTCTAGACCTATCACATGGTTGTGCAAGAAGTAGAATGCTCACGCACTTTCATCTACAGAGGCTGAGTATAGAGCGGCAGTGCATGCTAGTCAGGAGATTTTATGGCTTCTATAGTTGATGACTGAGTTTGGTTTTCCTCTTGATCGTCCCACTATTTTGTGGTGCGATAATCAGAGTGCTATTTACATTTCCCGCAACCAGGTGGAGCATCAGCACACTAAACACATTGAGCTTCATATGCATTTCATCTGTCAGCAGATTCAGGATGGTGTTCTCTCTTTGGAGTACATTCCCACTGACGTGCAGGTTGCTCACATCTTCACCAAACCTTTTGCATCTCCGCGCTATCTTCAGT
This sequence comes from Thuja plicata, assembly GCA_018584345.1. NCBI lineage: Eukaryota > Viridiplantae > Streptophyta > Pinopsida > Cupressales > Cupressaceae > Thuja > Thuja plicata. The sequence goes on along the minus strand of MU226648.1, from coordinate 335,643 downwards.
TGCGTTCTATGCTTGGGGTGATGGAAGTTGTCCTTGGGGGGTCTTGTTGAGGCCTTCCTTCCTTCATGTTTTTGTTAGCATGTTGTTGTTTCTCTTTTTGGGGTAGAATTTTTCCCACTGGGTTTTCTCTATTTCCCCATTTTACAGAGATTTCTTTGTAGTTGGGTACCTGATCAGGCCTTCTTGCCGGGACCCATTTCTTTTGCTTTTATAGTTGTGCTAGGTTAGTTTCCTCCTGAGCTTCACTTAAGGGGGGGTGTTAGAGTAATAGTTCATTTGCCTTTATAATTAAATCACTTTGGTTTAATTATTAAAGCTAACTATTATTCTATTCACTTAAGCTTGTCATTTGTAGGTGCATAATAATTAATATGTTTATTAATTATTAAATGTACAAACCTAGCTTTCTCCAGCTTTAGGGTTTCTCACCTTATATGCCACTTTTGTAATTATTGTACTTACTTTTTGGGAAATAATATTTTTTCTCTCACTCCGCTGAGATTTTCCAAACCCTTGCTTTTGTCTCTTTGGTTTCCATTCAACATCAGGTATTTGCATGCAGGTGTTCTTGGCGAGCTGTGAAGTTAGATTTCTCAACTTCTACACTTCTTTCCCATTGAAAATATATTTTTTGGTAATTAGATACTTATGATTTTTGTGGAGAAAGTGTCTATACTCATCAAGCACCTGCTTTCCTAAAGTTTTTGAATTATGAGATTTCATCTTTGGACCACAAACTAGACATGCAAATTTTCCCTTTGTCTAAATACCTACAAGATCCTGTATAATTGGATTAAATATGTTGATTTTGATAATTACGATTATTATGCGCAAACTTAGACATACAAAAAACATATGTTAGTATTATAACATACAATAAATATGTGTTAACAATATAACATACCACAAAAATGTGTTAGCCCAGGGGCATCATATATTTTCCATACAAGCATTGCATGGAATTGAAACTGTCTTTGTCCTATTGGTCTAGAGATATCATACATAGTGACCTCATTCCATAAATCCAACAACTCGTTGATAAGGGGCTCAATATATATATTCATATCTTTAACTTGATACTTACCAAGTTGAATGAACAGAAACATTACATAATTATTATGGGCATTTTGATGCGGTATTTATAAATAAATTTAGATGACTATTAAATGAAAAAATAATTAGAATAATCATTTCCAACATTATGTGCTCCCTCTTTATAGTCATCCAAGGAGGAATGTTATTGTAGATAACAAAAATAGGCCACACCAAGTAAACAGGTCTCATCTCTCCAAATAGATTCACACCGTCCGTTATCAATGAAAGCTTGAGATTACGAGGTTCTTCTTTAGAGTGTGGCCACGTTGCCTCTATGTCCTTAAATGCAGAACCATCTGCAGGCATTCACCAAATGTCATATCAAATTTTATTGTGTGCATGGTAATCCATAAATTGTGCCAAGGTAGTGCACCTGAATAATCATTGCAGACGTGGAATAATGGGAATATATCATAGAACCTTGCGAGACACCTTTTTTTTAATTTGATCTATTCGATATCTACTAATATGACAATCAGGGCATTCTGTTGCAAATTTATATTATTTATGATATATAATATGATCATTGAGACATGCATGTATTATTTTATATTATATCCCAATATATTTCATAATGGTAGATAATTCTTGGTACGAGCAAGGTAGAATGTTTGATGGTGGTAACAAACACTCATCTATCAACCTACGACAAAAGATATAATTAGCATACATGATTCACCCTTTGTTAACAATAAGGAAATTATGACTAAAATAGGTAAAAAATATGACATATATGACATACCTTAACATTCATGAGACTGCTACGTTGGATAAACCATTCAAAACCTTAAGTTCACCAACAAAAATATAGAAGAGAGAAGAGTTGTTTGGGAGCCTTTGTATAGGCACTCATATTCCTTCTCAAGTATAGGTAAATCAAGGTCATCTTCATCATTGTGATCAATTGTGCCAGTACTATCATCTTCAATCATATTCTCTGGCATATGATTAGCTGCAACAATACCGTCATCTTCAATTGTGTTCTCTTTCGCAGGATCATCTTCTTCCATGGAATCATTATCTTCTCCTTGGATATTCACACCTCCATATTCCTCCACTTGGAAATTTAGATTCTCTAGATTGTTATGGTCCATAACATGTAATGTAGGGTGGCTGGCCTATATCAAAATGATGACCTTAAATTAACCATGACCATGATCTCACCATAGATTGATTTCTTATGTATATAAATTGTTAAAACAATATAATAAAATACTTACCAATGGACGAAAATTGTTCCCCCCTTCAATGTGACCATGCTCTCTACAATGTTTCTCATTTTTTTATTAGAAGTCTTTAAGCCTTTAATCCCTTACAATTTTTACAGGGACAATAACATTTTCCATCACCTTTTCTTTTGAACTTAGACCACAATCTAGGAATTGTCTCCTTATTTTTTTCTGGGTTCATATTGTGAGACATGGTCTTTCTTCATAGGAAAATATTCGGGCTATAACTATACCAAAAACTTGTCTCCCATACTCTGAATTAAGATATTGATGTTGTAATTCATCAAATATAAACATACTAGCATTAGTACTATCTTGTATAAAATCAAGCATAAATCCATTAAATAGATTTTGACTGCAAAACATTGTTGATGATATGTAACTGATTGAATGTTTAAATATGTTAAGTTGATGATCATGCAAGGCATTAAATCAGTTAATGTATGGTATTTTCATTGATGTCAACTTGATATAATCTGTATGGTCATGGAAATACTTCCAAAGACTTCAAAGAACCGATGAATCAAGGCTATGCTATCATTAATGCATACAAGTCAAGTATTCACTAAGTGATTGCATACACTGACGGAATACACACCGATGGTCAGAGTAAAAGAGAAAAGTCATAGTATTACCTAATGAGCCAATGCTCAGCATTACTGATGAGAAGAGTTACTGTGTTGCTTGACAAGAAAAGCACAGAGTAACCTAGCAGAGAGAATTTCAGTGTTGCTTGATGGAGAAGAAAAGGATGGAGATCCCGATGACAACTGAAGTCACACCGACAGAACAGTCAGTTATCACCGATGACTAACTGAAGTGTTGACTGACAGAATAGAGAGTTCAGATAATGACAAAATGCTTAGTTGTCAAGAAGCTAAAGATAGACTTAACAAATACTTATCATTGTTTTAAACATCAAGATAAAGTCGGAGATAAGTAATTGATTTAAAGATGATTTATCCAGTTGGCAAGAAGATCTCTTTGAGATAAAACTAGAGTTTTCTTTAAATCTATTGGCGAGAATTATGGAACACGCCAAGAATCAAGAAAGCCAATAAAAGGTAAATCATGTCTATATAGAGACAAACCCAATTCATTACGAATTGGTGTGTGCGGTGAACAAGAGAAGAGGAAAGATGCAAAAGAAAATCTGAAGGAGAAGAAGTCTTCATTCAGTCCTAATCAACAAGCTAAGGAAAGAGCAAGATTCTGCAGACACCAATGAAGAGTGAGACAACATCACAGAGAATAATAGTGTGGAGCAAAGGTATAAGTGATTATATTGATCAAAAAGCTAATGGACTTACAATAGATCATAAAATCTGCAATTGAGTTATATGTATGAATAGATCATTAGTATTTCAGTTTAGCCATTGAAGCATCAATTCTCTTAACCGAGCATGACTTAAAAGTCTTTTACAATTGACATACATCCAAAGGAGTATCAAAAATTTTGATCATAAAAGTAGCATTGGATATGGATACCTATTGACAGGCCAAGTGAGTGTTTGATCAAGGATGGTATCATTAGATTCCAGATACTAGGTGACAAACTATTTTTAAATCCTCTAACAAGGTCACACCTAATAGTGTGTTTGTAAACTTTAACAGGGTTGGCTCTTAACAGGGCTCACTTCAGAAGAGTGAAAATTTGGGGTACCGTTCCCAGTGGTTTTTCCCTTAACAGGGTTTTCACGTTAAAAATCCATGTGTTATGTGTTTATGTTTTATTACTATACTGTTTTACATTTCACATATGCAATTCTGGATTGATCGGTATACTCTGCATATTTACTGTGTTTTGGTAAATAGTTAACTATTTATCGATAATCACATAGAAGAGAGATTTACAAAGCAATCCGACAAGTAGAAAACTGATAAAAGTATTTCAAGGCATTCATCTTGTAGGACATAAGATAGCTTGAGACATAATTTGTGGTTATAATTTTCAAGGGTTGATTTAAGGATTAATTTTTGAGGCCACTGATTCGCCCCCCCTCTTAGTTATTACTAAAAATTGTACATTAATCTAATATTGATTCATATTTGATAGGAATGCTAAGAGTATTTGACAGGCGACAAACATGCAGATTTGACCAAGCAGTACTAGGAGCTAGACCCGGTAACAAATGGACTTTCGATGACTTTCACAATAGTACATATGTTGTTGGGCAAGCTCCTAGTAGTGCTTCAACAAATCTGCATGTTCTTCACCTTTGCATATACCTTCTCTAACCAACTCTATCTTGCATATCTACTAACTAATCATGCATTCTTTTATGAAGCCATTTTTATCTAAGGCATATATTGCATGTCTTTAATCTCTCTTTGGATGAACAATGAGGATGAGGCCTAACTATTTTCATGATACCAATTATTTTTTTGGCCTTAGGAAGTTGAACTAACTACCATGCACTAACTACTATTTAATAAATACAAGTCATGATGGATACATAAATGAATATATTATGCATAAGGAAAATAAGAAGTTTATGTTAACACCTTTGATTGCCTTGTGGGATAAAAAAGGAAAATAATGTCATTTATTTTTGGGACAAGATATACATGTTTGTTCAGGGATCAAAGCAAGAGGATACATCTTGGAAAGTGGCTAAGAAGTTACATCAGAGAATGAAAAATTACAGGGTACAGTTCAGACCTACAAGATAGTCTTTTTGGGTTAGGAAAGAATCAAAGTTGGAACTATAGAATGACCTTTAGGAGTACAAAAGAGAGTTAAAGGTAAACCTTCAGGGGTACAAGGTTGGAGCGGTCAAGAAGACCTGAAAAAGATAGAGGAAAAGAGGAAACAACAATAGTGATATGATTGTCCCATAAAGGGGACTAAACATACATTTTGAGTACTAATTTTTTTTCTAAGGTTCATGTAGGGTACATGGATAAGAAGACAATGGTTCGAATGAAAGTTATATATTTTCAGAGAAGATATATGCACAGATGACAAACATGCAGATTTGACCAAGCACTACTAGGAGGTAGACCCTATAAAAAATGGACTTGTGATGATTTTCACAATAGTACATTTTTTGTTGGGCAAGCTCCCAGTAGTACTTAGGAAAATCTTCATGTTCATCACCTGTGCATATACCTTCTCTAATAAACTCTTATATACATGTGACAAAACTCCATTTTAATAATTAGTGACATCAACCACCGAAGAAAAGTTTAGTCATGGTCAATAAGTGAATGATGATGTAAATGAAAGAACAATGATTCATAGGCACTCCTTACAAATTTGAAAAATAATTCAATAAAATATGAGACATGAACAACACAAGGAACTTACATAGGTTTCCAAGATCAGTCCACCAACACAACATGAAAATGCACCAAACAAGGTTATAAGGGCCTCCTCCAGGGAATCACACCCTACATTTTGAGACCACTTATTTTAGGCCTCTTTGGACTTTAAGGAACACCAAACAACTAATTCAACACTTACCATTTACTTGGAGTCACAATCAATACTTTTTCCTTCAATAAGGGCAACTAAACCTACTAGTCCTCTCTACTTGAGCTTATGCATTCAACAAAGAACCAAAGAATTTGGAGACCAATGGAAAAATAAATGGGACACCTATTGAAATTTTATAATAAATACACACATATGACATCCTGACCATTTGAAACTAATGATAAAAAAGATGATTGTCACAAGGCTTTTAAGGAAAATAATGCAACACACACTATACCAACAAAGTTGCAGAAATAAATTCCTAACAGTTTTTAGAAAAATTCCTCATAATTCCTTTGTACACCATAAAAGCCCACAAAAGTTATATAACTATAAATCTACTTCACTCTACTTTCAAGATATATAAGACTCTTAAACCGATTATACAACATGTGCCTGTGCCAAGCAAACAATAGTGACTATTTTTGGGAAAACATAGGAAATCATATTTTATTTCATTATCAACTCCTTACAAATTTTGATCAACAACCCTTTCTCTAATTTTTTGAGGCTTTTTAAACTCATATGATTCATCTCCAATGTATCCTAACTATATTTTGAATTGGGATACCTGATGAGACCATTTACTGTCTCTATTATATTAATCTTTATACTCTATTTTGAAGTATTACCAGAACATTTGTGGACTTATAATCAGTTGAACTTATGTCAAAGTACAGATAGAACCATTAAGCCTATGGGTAGAATAGATATGTCATATTGTGAAAATATTATATATATGTTGTAGTATTTCATATAATAATCAGAATGTGTGTTCTAATATCTGGATCAATTTGATTAAGCTACTTGTATGAATATCTTTGCATGATAACTAACCTGCCAGGAAGTAGGAGTCGCTTGGGAGTGGTCGACAACATTCAAACAGGATGTTAAAGACCAGCTACGAACAAATAACCATCATGGAATCAGAAGACACGGCTACTGCAAATGAGGAGCCATTGTTTTAGAAATGCATGAATGTAGTGCTGCTATATTCCCTCCGCACTTCTAGCATGTTGATTTGGTCGCCCAGACTTCATTGCATATGTTGTGGGCTGTTGCGTTTCTTGTTTTTTCTCTCTGGCGTAGTTTTAGTTAGATGGTTCCTTTTCTATTTTAGAATAAAGAATTCAATCCTCTATTTATAGGGAGGAGACTGTTATTTTGTAAGTTCGGAGATCTTGGAATACATTGTTCTGATTGTATCTTGCACAACAAGTTCATTTTTAGTTTTACGTACCATTCTCATGTAATCAGTTCTTGAAATATAATGAAGTGACTTTTGGTTTATCTTTTATGTTAATAGATTAGCAGAAGCCAACCAAGGGGGCCCACTTGGGAGGTGGATTAGAGTAGAGTAGAATAGATTTAATTTTTGCATTTCCAGCATTCTAGATAGAAGATTACAGTTTCTTCCTGCAGCATTGTACTTTGTGAATGTTCCTGCAACACCTACAAGGATAGTTATAGTGGATGATCTAGGTTGAAAGAATAGACTTAAGTAGAGTTTGAAATTTGTAGCATTCATTTTAGTAAGGAATAGGTTTGTTTCCTTTCCTGCAGCTCTAGTATAGATTCCTTTCATGTATTTTAATTTCCTGCAGTACAGGTAGAGTGACTCTTTAAGGAACTTAGTGCACATACTGTGCCATACCATTTTAAGTAAATGTCCTTGGGTTGACAAACTAAATGCACCTCATGGTGGGAGAAGTGATCCTTATATTGAATAAACTATTCCTAAGAGAGGCTTTGGGCATGATTACTAAGCACCTATTGTGAGGTGGTTCATTTTTGGCATGGATGTTTGGGTGCAGGCAAAGTAGTACCGAACCTCAAATAGATATCAGATATCTCTAGTGTGTAGGAAGGATATTTTTGTGTATCAGTTGCATACATTGGTTGTTGTTGTTGCTTTCTATTTGGATTTGGTTGTAGCTGAGAAGGTAATTAGGTTTGCTTTGGATTAGGGCTAGTGGTTGCAGGAGGTGGAATTATTGTAGGAGGAGGGACAAGAGGTGGCAGTTGTAGAAAAGCACGATTTTGGTTAGGCCACTATGGAGGCCCCCTCCACTAGTTATTTTGTTTCCAATTTCCTTGTGGTGGTTGCCATTGATTTTTCTGGTGAGGCCATTGATTATTTTTCCACTGGTTATTTTGCTGGTTAGGCCACTAGTTATTTTGTTGGTTAGGCCATTGGTTATTCTAGGCTGGCTGAGAGTACTAAGAAGGATTCTGATAGCTTTGGTTTTTCCATTGACTATTGTAAGGATTTGAAAATTGTAATGGGTCTTGAGGCATACCTTGTCATGAATCCTATGTTTTTCGTTGAGAAATGAAGAACACTTGCTTGTTGTCTCCTTCTATCTTCATGTACTCGGTAGGAAAATGTTGATTTTCCAGGTTCGCCACTAGCTTGCATCCGCAATCTTTCTTTTGTTTATGGAAATGAGGATAGACTAAAATATTTTAACAACTGGATATTACTAGCCTACACTTCACAAGGATGCAACCAGCTACATAAGGAAATGTGACAAATGTTAGAGAATGGGCTGACCAACCAGATCAGATGAAATGCCCCTAAATCCATAGGTGGTGGTAACTCTATTTGAAAAATGGGGCATGGACTTCATTGGCCCAATAGACCCTCCATCCAATGGGAAGTCTTACATCCTAGTGTGCACTGATTATTTGACCAAATGGGTTGTATTAAAAGCCATGAAACATGCCCAGGATTATAAGGTTGCAGAGTTTTTGTATGATGAAATTTTCACCAGATATCGAGTACCAAGAGAACTTGTAACTGACCAAGGTGCCCAATTCACTTCCAATCTAATAACAAAGCTCATGAAAGAATATAATATCAGACATCGGAAGTCAAGCCCTTATCACCCTCAGGCCAATGCACAGGCTAAAGTTACAAATTGGGAAATAGAAGCCATCTTAACAAAAATAGTTCATTTGCATTGCCGAGACTGGAGCAGCAGACTATCAGAAGTCGTCTGGGCGTATAGAACAACCTAGAAAACCACTACATGGTTTACTCCATTTGAGTTTTTATATGGAAAAGCAGCCATGCTACCCATTGAATTTGAAAACAAAACTTTGCGGACAATATTGGAGTTAAATATTGATCTTCCTGCAACACAGAAAGAGTGATTGTTGCATCTCAATTCCTTGGATGAAATGCAAAAATATTCCCTAGAGTGCATTGAAATATTCCAAAAGAAAAGGAAAAAGTGGCACGACTCGCATATTAAGAACAAACAGTTTCAAGTTGGAGATTGGGCATTACTATATGATTCAAGATTTAAGGAAATACCAAGCAAGCTGCAGACAAGATGGCTGGGGCCATATGAAATAAACCATGTCTTCAACAATGGTGCCATCCAGTTGAAAAAAATTGATCCAGTACACTTCAAGCTATTAGTCAATGGACAACGGCTAAAGTTGTATCACCAACCTCAAACAAAAGAAGACTTCCTGCAGTAATTTCGACAACAAATTTCAAACAAGCAACAGGTAACACTTCCTGTAGTAGAGGGTGAAAACCTTCTTCCTATAGTTCTTCAATAGAATTCCATCGAGCATGTCCATAATAAAAAGTTTGTGTTTCCATGAAGTTCATTGCTCCATTCATTTTCTACTTCTTCTTTCCAACTCATCTCATTTCTTTATCTTCCACCCACCCACCTTCCATGTCATCAACCTTTTCCTTTAATTGATTTCAATAAGAGTCGAGTATGCTAACGCAAGCCATCACCACTTTCATTCCACTCTTGCCACCTTTTTATAGCATGTGCAAAGATCGAATGACAGGTACAAGATTTTCAAAATTTTAGCACATAGATTTCGATCTATTACTGCAATAAATGTATCATTGTAGCATTAAGCTAGTTCCATTCCTAGTGCCAAGTATGCCAAGTGTGGATACTTGTCAATGTTTTTTATGGGGAGGGAAGTGTATTAATTCCTAAAATTTCATTTCTATTTACTCCTAAAATATTTAATGTCACCTCAAATCTGTACTTTGCCTTTGTCTCATTAAAGCCCCATTGCTATATCACACAACTGTCATACCTTTATTCCCAAATTATCTTTGATGGTCAGACCTGATGTGACTTATAATTAAATTATGTGGAAAATCATAGTAAGAACTATAATTTCTCTTGTTAAAATACATCACCATTGTTCATGCTGAGGATAACAAAGGAATTCAGAAGGAAGCCCATATTTTTTCATAAACGAGTAGTCTAAAATTTTAAAAAAAAGGAATAAGGAATTTATCTACTATAGAGAAAACAAATTGAAAATTGGCAAGCACAGATGGGAGGCCAATTGCAGAGATACAACTCGGTAGTACATGGTGTGTTACTTTCAGATGCTAAAGTGGTAATAAGTTTTAATGCATGTGGCTGGTTAGGGTATTTCTTAAAGTTAATAGAATTTGATGAAGACTCAGCAGCTGAATTTCCAAGTACATTTGAAGAAAGGAAAGCAATTGTATGGGGATTGATAGTGGTCGCCATAGAGGAGTGGATAGAAGAAGTTACTAGATTACCAATGGTTGGAGAGCACTACCCTAATGTTCATGATGCCAGATCAGCTAGGGCCCAGGTTACCCTACCAGGCGACCCCCCTCTGGAGATTACCAAACAAGGGTGCAAAAGAATGTTTATCCCTCCGCCATATAATAAGTTGGCTATGCATATTATCAGGTATTTTACATGTGAAGGGAGATTTTCCAATTCGCACACACATCATTTTAAATTGCTGAGTTATGTAAGGCATAATCTTCCAATAAATGTCCCCAATTTCTTGTACAATATGCTATGCATCAATGCTGAGGAGACCCAAAAAGGAAATTTCAATTATGTCACCCACCATGCCCTAATTAAATTGTTAATAGAAAGATCTCTTAAGGATGCCTCTCCCATGGCATGGTCAGAATTTGTCCAACATAAAACCCTGCAACCAAAAGTTAACCCTAATGTGCAATCTGGTCATGATGATGTAATACCAATTAACCCAGCCGTTGAGCAAGATACCCAGGGGAAAAAACTAAAAATCTATAAGAAAGTATACCTTTACTTGGTCATGAGAGAAATGTACCCACTTCTTCCCGAACCAAAGGAAAATGAAAATTAGAGGGAGAAAATTTTGTTCCTACAACCAAGCCACAAACCCCTATTGCTTCAAAGGGGAAGAAAAGGAAGTTGGTTCCTGTAGCAGCTACTCCTGCAGAAGAGAAGCTGAAGAAGGCTATTAAGAAAAAGGCTGTAGAGATTGAAGAAACCCCTGTACGAAGAAGCCCTAGAATGAGAGGATAGATCCCAAGAGTATCCTCAGAAAGCCAACCTGCTTCTCCTTTGCAATTTGATGAACAACCCAATGTACAAATTATTCTGGATGACTCCCCAAATCAGTCTGCAATTCTAGACTTTCCTCCACATTCAACAAAAACTTATGAAGCTGAACCTGATGTCTACCAAGACAATCCCTAGGAAATCCATCAGGATATCCCAGATAGTAATGAGGAGAGTGCCTCCGTAACCCATCAATCAACCTACACATAAACTGCCTTAGTACCCTACAAGAGAACTTAGTTAATAATTTTCTTAGAGCAGTTATGGAAGGAATAGAGGAGGCAAAGTAACCAGGCAAAATATTGTGGCCCAATCACCTTGCAGACGCTTCTCTTTGGATTACATAATAAGTATGTTTTAACAACAACTTTATGGGGATAAGAGAAAAATAAAATGAGGAAAGTAATAATAGAGCAAGGGGAGGAGATTGCAGAATTGAAAGAGCAATTGGAAAAACATAAAAAAAAGATGGATCATGCCCTCAAGTTGACTGATCAAATAATTGCATGCAGGCCACCCCCTAGGGTTTATACCATCTATTTGAAAGAATAGTTCATTTTGTTCTAGCTAATGATGACCATTAAAGATATAGAATCTAAGTTCAAGTCATCCCAAGAATTTTATGGCCTATACCAGACCCTTCCCTCATGGCAGAAAAATTTACTTTGTGAACTGTACATACATAACTTCATCATTCCAGTAGAGACTAAGTGGAACCCTCTACTTTATATAGGGGATGTACACCTAAGGGCATTAATGTCCTAGATGCACAATGAAGCCAACTATGACAGATAGCTAGAAAATTATAGGGAATAGGAGAAAATAGAGCCATTTCCATTAAGGGTCGAAAGTAGCAAGCTAGATATACTCCTTAGAGATTGGCTCAATTTGAACTATGGAAAAATTAAGGAGGAAACTAGGGATAAAATTTTTAGGAGTCGAACAGAGGTCTATGCAGAGTATGACATTTTGTCTTACTTTGTCTTTCAGAGAGCCCTGGCTGGTGCCAGAAGCAGATGGGGTAGGTTATCTAAGGTATTGAAGAAATCAAAACCACACAGTCCTATCAACTTCCAAGAAGCTATTCAAAGAGCACCAAAATACATGCAACTGGGAAGGCAAATTAGACAGGAACTCTTGTGTCCACTCACCATGCAGCCACCAATGCTCCTTTGGCCCCTGTATGACATCAATACTGATAAATTTGACCAACTATAGGAGGATCATAGAGTGGATGTCTGGGAGAAGACAAGGGGGTTCTATTATACTTTCAAGAGCCAGAGGTGAGGGGGGACAGAGGTTGGATATTTCAGAGTAACTAGCAGAAGATGTAATGCTTGAGGACAAGCATTCAGCTTACCAGGGGGAAGATGATGAGACCATTTACTGTCTCTATTATATTAATCTTTATACTCTATTTTTAAGTATTACCAAAACATTTTTGGACTTATAATCAGTTGAACTTATGTCAAAGTATAGATAGAACCATTAAGCCTATGGGTAGAATAGATATGTCATATTGTGCCAATATTATATACATATTGTAGTATTTCATATAATAATCAGAATGTGTGTTCTAATATCTGGATCAATTTCATTAAGCTCCTTGTATGAATATATTTTCATGATAACTAAACTACCAGGAAGTAGGAGCCACTTGGGAGTGGTCGACATTATTCAAAGAGGATGTTAAAGACCAGCTGCGAACGGATAACCATCATGGCATCAGAAGATACGGCTACTGCAAATGAGGAGCCGCTATTTTAGAAATGCATGAATGTAGCACTGCTATATTCCCTCCGCCCTTCCAGCATGTTGGCTTGGTCACCCAGACTTCATTGCATATGTCGTGGGCTATTGTGTTTCCTATTTTTTCTCTCTAGCATAGTTTCAGTTAGATGGTTCCTTTTCTGTTTTAGAATAAAAAAGTCAATCCTCTATTTAGAGGGAGGATACTATTATTTTGTAAGTTTGGAGATCTTGGAATACATTGTTCTGATTGTATCTTGTACAGCAAGTTCATTTTCAATTTTACGTACCATTCTCATGTAATCAGTTCTTGAAATATAATGAAGTGACTTTTGGTTTATCTTCTATGTTAATAGATTAGCAGAAGCCGACGAAGGGGGGCCACTTGGGAGGTGGATTAGAGTAGAGTAGAATAGATTTAATTTCTGCATTTCTAGCATTCTAAATAGAAGATTGCAGTTTCTTCCTGCAGTATTGTACTTTGTGAATATTCTTGCAGCACCTGCAAGGATAATTATAGTGGATGCTCTAGGTTGAAAGAATAGGCTTAAGTAGAGTTTGAAATTTGTATCATTCATTTCAGTAAGGAATAGGTGTTTTTCCTTTCCTGTAGCTCTAGTATAGATTCCTTTCATGTATTTTACTTTCCTGCAGCATAGGTAGAGTGACTCTTTAAGGAACTTAGTGCACATACTGTGTCATACCATTTCAAGTATGTGTACCTAGGTTGACAAACTAAATACACCTCATGGTGGGAGAAGTGATCCTTAGATTGAATAAAATATTCCTAAGAGAGGCTTTGGGCATGATTACTAAGCACCTATTGTGAGGTGGTTCAATACCATTGGAGTATACAAAACTGCAAAATTTTGCAAAGAGAACTTGCAAAAGTTGCTAAGCAACTTTTCGCAAGTTTTACATTTTTTTGCACTTTATGACACATCCCTACTAAAATTGTGTAAATGACTTCACATGATTCTAGTTCATCCTATAAATGCATAAAATAGGCCAAAAGGCCTTATTGCATGTGTATGAGTTAATTTTGGCCTTCTAAATCAACCACACACTTCAACATAGTCATTCTTCATCAAGAACAAACAAAACTGAACATGAGTTATTCAGCCTGCTTGTCTCCATGATTCGACCTGTTGCCTTCTATCTAGATGGAGTTTTGAAATTTGCTCTCAGGA
>MU226648.1:268102-321439 GCA_018584345.1 Thuja plicata | reverse complement strand
TCAGGTCGAGTAGAGTCAGTGAAAACTCAGAATTTGCCTAGTACAATAGGACTTTGATGATTTAGAAGAATGACAACTGCAACAAAATTGGTTAGGGTTGCAAGATGCCAATTTTGGGGTGTTACAGCATGATGAATAGCCATGGTTATAACTTTTGTCAACCCAATGGTAACATTTGCACTCAATGGACAACTTTGCTCCAAACTTTAACAAAGAAATCAAAAACTCCCACTTTCACCTTAGAAACTCTAAAAACAACCCAAGATGACTTATTAAAACCTTTTTACCTCATTAGAAATACTTTGAACACTTTGATGCGATTAGACCATTAAGGGCCATATAGTCCTACAAGAGATCATTTGCTTCCAATGCCTTACAAATGAATACAACTAATTTGAATTGAATAAAAATAGTCCTTAGGACCTTATTATCCATCAAAAACACTAAAAACAAGAACAAAACATAAAATAAAAAATAAAAGGCCTTGCTGATTCATCAAGTACACAAGGTGCTCCTACACCAAATAGTGATGTAAAATAGAAGTGTTGTTGTTATAAATACCCTCACAGAATAATGACAAGAAATGATTAGAGAAAAAACTATTAACAAAATGAAGAACCTCAACATTAGAAGTGTAAGATCATGAATGTTGTGAATAGTGATTTTTTCAAAATGGAGAAAAAGATAGCCAAAAAAAGAAATGCATCTATTGTTAAGGAAATGTAGTCTTAGAGTACAGTTTAGTAGTGAAGATGGTCATAAAGGATCTGTTAAATATTTTTCCCCTTCTTGGGAAAAATATTTCACCTAGATCCTAAGTCAGCCTTGTGTTTCAAAATGAACCCCATGCCCTTGGTTATTTCAAAGTCTCATTAAAGTATTCATTATGATGAAGGGACCTATTAGAAATCCTTTCTTTATGAAAGTTTTCAAAATGGTAATTTTTTTTGTAAAAGAAAGAAAGGGAAGCTAAAATATCAGATGACCTTTGTTATTACTATCAATGCATGGTCTTAAAATCTATTTCTTCTTCCATAAATGATCATGCATTCACTATGTTGGAACAAATACCCACAATTTTGATAGAAGTATATGTTGTTTGGTGTTATCATTTTTCCTTCAAGATATTGAATCTATTGTTTTCAAGGGACCATTCATTGTTTTGAGGTTCACAATGCATATTTTGTTTTGAGAAATTGAAATTTCAAATATTATGATGAGGTTTTCTAGGGGATTTGAATTCTAATTTTGTAGAATTCAATCACTAGAAGCCTAGAAACAGTGAAGCAATGATAAAGATTGTAAGATTTAATGCATAGAGATTGTACATTGAAGATGGGATAGTGACATGATCTCAAAATTGTGACAAGGTCTATAATACATTTAAATATAGTAGAAAGAGGTGACCTACCATGAGGACTATCATAGTAGGGTGACACAAGCACAAGATAGTGGAAGTGATCAAAAGGATGAAAGAAGAAAGAAAATAAGGATAATTAATGACTTTGGAAGTGGACAAAAGACTGACTTGGGCTTCTCCAAGTGGGGGCTCAGAAGAGGCAATAGGTATCTTTTGGAATTCCATCACTCTTTAAGAGGTTATGATAAAAACAATGTGTACTCCTAGAATGGGATAATTAATTTTGAATAAAAGATGTGTTCTATATAGTTTTGAATTTCTTTTAGTTTTTATAATAATTTTTTGATTGATTCTACTATACTTCAATTAGCAGTAGATAATACATTTGCATCTCTCTATCCATTGTCTAATACTCTAATCCAACAAACTTGGGCCTAGGATATTATAACTATTTAGAAGCATTGGATATTACGTATTAAATTATACATTCAACTTGTGTGAAAGTATCATGTGGATTTTCCAATGATTACCAATAGTCATCATATATATGTTATGCACAATATGAGGTAAATGTTTTTGTACTACATTTGGTCATGTTTTTTTCATACAAAATGTCACAATATGGTGCAATCAAGTAAGGAGATAAATTTAGTCAACAACCATAAGCTGTATAGAGACCACTGCACCATAAATACAATTAATGTACTAAATTTCTTATAATTTTTTTAATCCATACATTTCCCTATGGTCAATTGATCAGTTAATAGTAGCATTTGACCACATGGCACTAATTGCAGGTAAAGTAACTATAGAAAGGATTCAATCCCACAATGGTGCATGCCCCTAGAAGCACAACAATGTTGAAAAAACAATTAATACAATCTCATTCTCTTTATACTTGAGCGGGACTATGAATATAACATACAAATTCATTCTCTTCATGCTTGAGCAAGACTATGAATGTATTATACAATCGCATTCTCTTCATACTTTAGCAGGACTATGAATGTATCCATGTTGAGTTCTATATTTTTGGTTAAGGCAAACAAACCTTTTCAAGGCAAACTAAGTTTTCTATTTTATTTCCCAAAACATGATGAAGAAGAAACGTGTTTGAGCTAATGAAACCTTTTGATGTGTTTTCTTAAGGGTGTATTATGCAAATGGGTCCTCTTTATGAGGCAGCATGGACTAAGGCCATTATACTAATAAAAAAAAGGTTCCATGTATATGGGTCAATCTTTAGTTTGACCAACATTACAGACACTAAATTCCATGGTTTAAACTGTCAATCTCATCCAGATTCATTGACAAGTTTATAAGCCCTATAAACATGTGTGTCCATCAGATGCAATAGTAATATGCCGCAATAAAAATTTACTACATATAACCTATAGAAATCTACTTACAACAATATTAATAATTCTTGCAATGGTAAGTTATTACCCGACAAAGTCGAAGTGGGGTAGCATTCAGCCAGTTAAGTTTTGGTGGAAGTTTTGGCACCTCTTGTCTTTTTCCCTATTACAAACAAAATCACTCACTAAACCATCATCAAAAGGTTGTGGCATCAAAATTCAAAAGTAAAACATCTAAATTTCACACATCCTTTTTATGCCAATCACACAAATGATATGCCCTATGCTCTTTTCTTACTTGAAATCACCTTGTACCTACAGACATTTTATCATATTTGTTTGATCCAATCACAAAAGCCAATCTGTACCTGGCTTCTATATCTAATATATAGCTCTTGAACTGTTGAATACGTGAAGATGGGCAATTCACTGAATAGTGACAAGAAAATGAATCTGTAACTTGCCACCATAAATTTATAAACCGAAATAAAATAAAATTCCATTAATCTGCATAAGTGATGAAAATGGGTCAATGTGAGGACATACAACTAATAAATAGCATAAGAGAATATGCTTAAAGCACTATCCAAGATAAAAGATAAGAAAACCAATGAAATTAAACAACACAATTTTACCACTAAAGTCCAATTGATATCTTCAAGAAATTACCATAATACATAGCAATGCTTCTAAGAACATAGTCCCCAAGTGATAGAAGCAAAACCTGCAATATTTTCCCAAAGCTAAAAGAGGCTATGTAGTCATAAGAGACTTTGTTAAGTTGTCAAACATTGTATAATGTAATGTCTCCTTCTAGCAATAGTCTAGAAGACCACTTGGCTTATTATATTCTCATAGACTAAAGTCTAACAGTAATAGAATAATTTAAATAAATTGTTTAATATTATCCCATTAAAAAAAGTTTACGAGTAATGTTATTTAATTAATATAATAAAGTGTCACAAGGTAACTTAAGTGAAATATTGAAGGGGAAATATTAATGACACTTTATTATCTGAACTTAATAAATTATTTAGAATGGAATTTTGAAAAGGTTTTCAGGAATGTTCCTCAGGTACTATAAAAGAATGTTGTGGAGCTCATTTTAAGTAACTTTGGTCCTTTTATCTCTTTTCCTACATTTAGAAAGCTTATTAAGGAGTTGTAAACCCTAGGAAGAAAACCCTAAGGGATATTGGTTTCAATAGTGAAATTATCTACCCTAGTTGGTTGTTGTAGAGGTCACTCGGAATTCTCACATGATTTTAATGAAGGATGTCAATGAAAATTTGTAAAGTCTTTATTGAAGACAAATATATGTGGGTTTAAACTTTAAAGATTTTTTAAAGGTTGTTTTGCACTTGGACGCCATGGTAATTTATTATATTACTGGTTAAATACCTTACGCAAGGCATGGTTTTTGGCACTTTTAATTGAGTAAATCATAGTAAATTTAATCGCTTAAGTCATAAGCTCCTGGATGTGGAATTGGTATTTGAATGCATGCTGGTATAATGTGGTCGACTTGGTAATATGAAGTAATATTATCAAGTGCTGTATTATTGTATGGAGAGATTATTTAGGGTAAGTGTTGCATGAATTAAATAAGGGAGAAAACCCTTTAAACTAATCGATTTTCCTTGTGGTGACATGGAGATCACAAGAGATGGTTGGATGAAAATAAATCATCTATATTGTTGTTCCCTTCTCTCTTGGAATGAGACGTACCTGAGGATCAATTGAGGATTACGGACTTGTGAATATTTTCCAATCACTTCTGGTTATTGTCACCTCTCCTATAGATATATTCATGCAATTCCAAAGGAAGGTCGGATCAGCTAGGACATTCAGAACATAATATATCTAAAATTTAGATTTGGTTCTACTCTTCAGTGAGACGTGTAAGAGGTAGACTTCTCTGCTGGGAGTATACAGTGGTTTGGATGAAGGTAAATGTTGTGCCACAATAGCTTCAAGTTGAGTAATCGATTGTGAAAACTAAATTGTTGTCTTATCTTGTTAAGGTCATATATTTTGTTCACTCATGTGTTCAGTCTGTAACTCTGTATCTTACTTGAAGTATGGAAGGATTTGAATGTAAACATTATTTGCTGATATCAAAGGAATTCAGATTGTATATCTGTTTTTCATATTCATTACTGCAATATTGATGCTCAGAAAACTATAATTTTGTGGATGCATATTTGTTTGTGTTTTACATATTTTGCATGATAAATTTGGCTAGAAATTCACCTCATATCTCTGAACTACAACATGAAAATCTGAAACTTATATGCAAATCTGAAAAATTAAGTTGTCTTAATGTCAAAAAACACATTATGGCTAGATCCTTCTTACTAATGATGCCAAAAATAGCCTACATATCATGCTTAATAATCCTATCATATGTTAACTTATAACAACAATAAATAAAGAATGTCATCTCCGTAAGATAGTAGCAATAAGGCATAAATCAGCAAAATAAAAGCATCACATAACAAAGGATTTAATTGAAGAAACCCTTGCAAAAAAAAATACCAAGAAGAGAGGTTAAGTATGCATTATCAACAATAAATGTGATTACAATACATTCACTTCCATTCTCCTCTTTTCCTAGGCTCCAACATAGTAGCACCTATATACCTCTGAACAACCTCCTTATGCTTCCGACGTGTCCTTGTTCCTACAAATTTACATTACATTCAAATGTTATTCATAATTTGTACATCCAAAAAGCTATATTTATAAAATATCAAGAGCTCCAAAACCACCAAAAAGGCTTCCAAAGAAGGCTTTTCATTGGATTACCACAACCCTTGGATTGCCTCTCTGGAAGTCAAAAGGACATTGATTTTGGCTCCAATACTTTTCTTCCAACTACGGAACCCAATCTTGCAAGATAAACATTACAAGTAAATGTAATAAATGATCGAATGCCAAAAGACACCTATTGCCTCTTCTTAGCCCCCACTTGGAGAAGCCCAAGTCACTCATTTTTCCACTTCCAAAGTCATTAATTATCCCATTCTAGGAGTCCACATTTGAGGTATGTGGAATATTTTTTACATTCTTTAAGAGATTATGATAAAAACAAAGTTGGAGCTATTAACTAGAATGGGTGAAAAATCACATGACATTCTCACAGAGATAGATCAAGCCTAGAAAAACCTTCAACATATAAAAGAAAAAGGTACTCAACCCAGAATGGCCAAAGAGATCCTACAATGAGCCAAAAAGTCTAAAATCCTTAGGCTTCAATGTTCTTGCAAAACACAAGGATAATTCATTCGGTCATAATAGATACAGAGCCATGGGTGTGAGATCAAAGACAAGATATATATAGGGGTAACAGAACATTGAAGCAAGTTTTTTTTTTAAACCAGCAGCCACAGAAGAGATCATACTCACTGGCTTTGAAAGAAACACAAAGGTATTACAAAGAATGAAACATTGTCTCTAAGTTAAGTTTCAGTTATAAAATAAACAAGGAATAGTAGGGTCAGAGAATATGTCCAAATTTATACCCATTTTCCTTCAATCTATGTCATTTATAATAGATTTTAAAAGAGAAGAGTTACGACTATTAGAGCAGGTTTCACCAAATTTTAGAGATCCTTGGATATAGAATCTTAACTTCTTTTCTCAGAAACCCTCCTAAGCTTTCTTGTTGGTATGTTATCAATGGAAAACATAGATAACCAAACCTTGAATAGAGAAATGGATACCTACCATATGAGCCATAGTTTGCATGATAGTTATAGAAGAGCTCTAGTAAATTCCAGCTCACATAGACTCCAAAGATTACAAAAACCCTACCCTTGAAGGAACTTAGTGCACATACTGTGTCATACCATTTCAAGTATGTGTACCTAGGTTGACAAACTAAATGCACCCCATGGTGGGAGAAGTGATCCTTAGATTGAATAAACTATTCCTAAGAGAGGCTTTGGGCATGATTACTAAGCACCTATTGTGAGGCGGTTCAATACCATTGGAGTATACAAAACTGCAAAATTTTGCAAAGAGAACTTGCAAAAGTTGCTAAGCAACTTTTCGCAAGTTTTACATTTTTTTGCACTTTATGACACATCCCTACTAAAATTGTGTAAATGAATTCACATGATTCTAGTTCATCCTATAAATGCATAAAATAGGCCAAAAGGCCTTATTACATGATGAATAGCCATGGTGATAACTTTTGTCAACCCAATGGTAACATTTGCACTCAATGGACAACTTTGCTCCAAACTTTAACAAAGGACTCAAAAACTCCCACTTTCACCTTAGACACTCTAAAAACAACCCAAGATGACTTATTAAAACCTTTTTACCTCATTAGAAATACTTTGAACACTTTCATGCAATTAGACCATTAAGGGCCATATAGTCCTACAAGAGCTCATTGGCTTCCAATGCCTTACAAATGAATACAACTAATTTGAATTGAATAAAAATAGTGCTTAGGACCTTATTATCTCATCAAAACACTAAAAACAAGAACAAAACATAAAATAACAAATAAAAGGCCTTGCTGAGTCATCAAGTAGACAAGGTGCTCCTACACCAAATAGTGATGTAAAATAGAAGTGTTGTTGTTATAAATACCCTCATAGAATAATGACAAGAAATGATTAGAGAAAAATCTATTAACAAAATGAAGAACCTCAACATTAGAAGTGTAAGATCATGAATGTTGTGAATAGTGATTTTTTCAAAATGGAGAAAAAGATAGCCAAAAAAAGAAATGCATCTATTGTTAAGGAAATGTAATCTTAGAGTACAGTTTAGTAGTGAAGATGGTCATAAAGGATCTGTTAAATATTTTTCCCCTTCCTGGGAAAAATATTTCACCTAGATCATAAGTCAGCCTTGTGTTTCAAAATGAACCCCATGCCCTTGGTTATTTCAAAGTCTCATTAAAGTATTCATTATGATGAAGGGACCTATTAGAAATCCTTTCTTTATTAAATTTTTCAAAATGGTAATGTTTTTTGTAAAAGAAAGAAAGGGAAGCTAAAATATCAGATGACCTTTGTTAGTACTATCAATGCATGGTCTTAAAATCTATTTCTTCTTCCATAAATGATCATGCATTCACTATGTTGGAACAAATACCCACAATTTTGATAGAAGTATATGTTGTTTGGTGTTATCATTTTTCCTTCAAGATATTGAATCTATTGTTTTCAAGGGACCATTCATTGTTTTGAGGTTCACAATGCATATTTTGTTTTGAGAAATTGAAATTTCAAATATTATGATGAGGTTTTCTAGGGGATTTGAATTCTAATTTTGTAGAATTCAATCACTAGAAGCCTAGAAACAGTGAAGCAATGATAAAGATTGTAAGATTTAATGCATAGAGATTGTACATTGAAGATGGGATAGTGACATGATCTCAAAATTGTGACAAGGTCTATAATACATTTAAATATAGTAGAAAGAGGTGACCTACCATGAGGACTATCATAGTAGGGTGACACAAGCACAAGATAGTGGAAGTGATCAAAAGGATGAAAGAAGAAAGAAAATAAGGATAATTAATGACTTTGGAAGTGGACAAAAGACTGACTTGGGCTTCTCCAAGTGGGGGCTCAGAAGAGGCAATAGGTATCTTTTGGAATTCCATCACTCTTTAAGAGGTTATGATAAAAACAATGTGTACTCCTAGAATGGGATAATTAATTTTGAATAAAAGATGTGTTCTATATAGTTTTGAATTTCTTTTAGTTTTTATAATAATTTTTTGATTGATTCTACTATACTTCAATTAGCAGTAGATAATACATTTGCATCTCTCTATCCATTGTCTAATACTCTAATCCAACAAACTTGGGCCTAGGATATTATAACTATTTAGAAGCATTGGATATTACGTATTAAATTATACATTCAACTTGTGTGAAAGTATCATGTGGATTTTCCAATGATTACCAATAGTCATCATATATATGTTATGCACAATATGAGGTAAATGTTTTTGTACTACATTTGGTCATGTTTTTTTCATACAAAATGTCACAATATGGTGCAATCAAGTAAGGAGATAAATTTAGTCAACAACCATAAGCTGTATAGAGACCACTGCACCATAAATACAATTAATGTACTAAATTTCTTATAATTTTTTTAATCCATACATTTCCCTATGGTCAATTGATCAGTTAATAGTAGCATTTGACCACATGGCACTAATTGCAGGTAAAGTAACTATAGAAAGGATTCAATCCCACAATGGTGCATGCCCCTAGAAGCACAACAATGTTGAAAAAACAATTAATACAATCTCATTCTCTTTATACTTGAGCGGGACTATGAATATAACATACAAATTCATTCTCTTCATGCTTGAGCAAGACTATGAATGTATTATACAATCGCATTCTCTTCATACTTTAGCAGGACTATGAATGTATCCATGTTGAGTTCTATATTTTTGGTTAAGGCAAACAAACCTTTTCAAGGCAAACTAAGTTTTCTATTTTATTTCCCAAAACATGATGAAGAAGAAACGTGTTTGAGCTAATGAAACCTTTTGATGTGTTTTCTTAAGGGTGTATTATGCAAATGGGTCCTCTTTATGAGGCAGCATGGACTAAGGCCATTATACTAATAAAAAAAAGGTTCCATGTATATGGGTCAATCTTTAGTTTGACCAACATTACAGACACTAAATTCCATGGTTTAAACTGTCAATCTCATCCAGATTCATTGACAAGTTTATAAGCCCTATAAACATGTGTGTCCATCAGATGCAATAGTAATATGCCGCAATAAAAATTTACTACATATAACCTATAGAAATCTACTTACAACAATATTAATAATTCTTGCAATGGTAAGTTATTACCCGACAAAGTCGAAGTGGGGTAGCATTCAGCCAGTTAAGTTTTGGTGGAAGTTTTGGCACCTCTTGTCTTTTTCCCTATTACAAACAAAATCACTCACTAAACCATCATCAAAAGGTTGTGGCATCAAAATTCAAAAGTAAAACATCTAAATTTCACACATCCTTTTTATGCCAATCACACAAATGATATGCCCTATGCTCTTTTCTTACTTGAAATCACCTTGTACCTACAGACATTTTATCATATTTGTTTGATCCAATCACAAAAGCCAATCTGTACCTGGCTTCTATATCTAATATATAGCTCTTGAACTGTTGAATACGTGAAGATGGGCAATTCACTGAATAGTGACAAGAAAATGAATCTGTAACTTGCCACCATAAATTTATAAACCGAAATAAAATAAAATTCCATTAATCTGCATAAGTGATGAAAATGGGTCAATGTGAGGACATACAACTAATAAATAGCATAAGAGAATATGCTTAAAGCACTATCCAAGATAAAAGATAAGAAAACCAATGAAATTAAACAACACAATTTTACCACTAAAGTCCAATTGATATCTTCAAGAAATTACCATAATACATAGCAATGCTTCTAAGAACATAGTCCCCAAGTGATAGAAGCAAAACCTGCAATATTTTCCCAAAGCTAAAAGAGGCTATGTAGTCATAAGAGACTTTGTTAAGTTGTTAAACATTGTATAATGTAATGTCTACTTCTAGCAGTAGTCCAAAAGACCACTTGGCCTATTATATTCTCATAGGCTAAAGTCTAGCAGTAATAGAATAATTTAAATAAATTGTTTAATATTATCCCATTAAAAAAACTTTACGAGTAATGTTATTTAATTAATATAATAAAGCGTCACAAAGTAACTTAAGTGAAATATTGAAGGGGAAATATTAATGACACTTTATTACCTGAACTTAATAAATTATTTAGAATGGAATTTTGAAAAGGTTTTCAGGAATATTCCTCAGGTACTATAAAAGAATGTTGTGGAGCTCATTTTAAGTAACTTTGGTCCTTTTATCTCTTTTCCTAGATTTAGAGAGCTTATTGAGGAGTTGTAAACCCTAGGAAGAAAACCCTAAGGGATATTGGTTTCAATAGTGAAATTATCTACCCTAGTTGGTTGTTGTAGAGGTCACTCAGAATTCTCACATGATTTTAATGAAGGATGTCAATGAAAATTTGTAAAGTCTTTATTGAAGACAAATATCTGTGGGTTTAAACTTTAAAGATTTTTTAAAGGTTGTTTTGCACTTGGACACCATGGTAATTTATTATATTACTGGATAAATACCTTACGCAAGGCATGGTTTTTGGCACTTTTAATTGAGTAAATCATAGTAAATTTAATCGCTTAAGTCATAAGCTCCTGGATGTGGACTTGGTATTTGAATGCATGCTGGTATAATGTGGTTGACTTGGTAATATGAAGTAAGATTATCAAGTGTTGTATTATTGTATGGAGAGATTATTTAGGGTAAGTGTTGCATGAATTAAATAAGGGAGACAACCCTTTAAACTGGTCGATTTTCCTTGTGGTGACATGGAGATCACAAGAGCTGGTTGGATGAAAATAAATCATCTATATTGTTACATTCCCTTCTCTCTTGGAATGAGACGTACTTGAGGCTCAATTGAGGATTATGTACTTGTAAATATTTGCCAATCACTTCTAGTCATTGTTGCCTCTCCTATACAGATATTCATGCAATTCCAAAGGAAGGTCGGATCAGCTAGGACATCCAGAACATAATATAGCTAAACTTTAGATTTGGTTCTACTCTTCAGTGAGACGTGTAAGAGGTAGACTTCTCTCCTGGGAGTATACATTGGTTTGGATGAAGGAAAATGTTGTACCACAATAGCTTCAAGTTGAGTAATCGATTGTGAAAACTAAATTGTTGTCTTATCTTGTTAAGGTCAGATATTTTGTTCACTCCTGTGTTCAGTCTGTAACTCTATATCTTACTTGAAGTATGGAAGGATTTGAATGTAAAAATTATTTCCTGATATCAAAAGAATTTATATTGTATATTTTTTATTGATATTCATTACTGCAACACTGATGCTCTGAAAACTATAATTTTGTGGATGCATATCTGTTTGTGTTTTACATATTTTGCATGATAAATTTGGCTAGAACTTCACCTCATATCTTTGAACTACAACATGAAAATCTGAAACTTATATGAAAATCTGAAAAATTAAGTTGTCTTAATATCAAAAAACACATTAAGGCTAGATCCTTCTTACTAATGATGCCAAAAATAGCCTACATATCATGGTTAATAATCCTATCATATGTTAACTTATAACAACAATAAATAAAGAATATCATCACCGTAAGATAGTAGCAATAAGGCATAAATCAGCAACATAAAAGCATCACATAACAAAGGATTTAATTGAATAAACCCTTGTGAAAAAAATACCAAGAAGAGAGGTTAAGTATGCATTATCAACAATAAATGTGATTACAATACATTCACTTCCATTCTCCTCTTTTCCTTGGCTCCAACATAGTAGCACCTATATACCTTTGAACAACATCCTTATGCTTCCGACGTGTCCTTGTTCCTACAAATTTACTCTACATTCAAATGTTATTCATACTTTCTACATCCAAAAAGCTATATTTATAAAATCTCAAGTGCTCCAAAACCACCAAAAAGGCTTCCAAAGAAGGCTTTTCATTGGATTACCAACACCCTTGGATTGTCTCTCCAGAAGTCAAGAGGACACTGATTTTGGCTCCAATACTTTTCTTTCAACTAGGGCACCCAATCTTGCAAGATAAACATTACAAGTAAATGTAATAAATGATGGAATGCCAAAAGACACCTATTGCCTCTTCCAAGCCCCCACTTGGAGAAGCCCAAGTCACTCATTTTTCCACTTCCAAATTCATTAATTATCCCATTCTAGGAGTCCACATTTGAGGTATGTGGAATATTTTTTACATTCTTTAAGAGGTTATGAGAAAAACAAAGCTGGAGCTATTAACTACAATGGGTGAAAAATCACATGACATTCTCACAGAGATAGATCAAGCCTAGAAAAAAATTCAACATATAAAAGAAAAAGGTACTCATAACCTAGAATGGACAAAGAGATCCTACAATGAGCCAAAATGTCTAAAATCCTTAGGCTTCAATGCTCTTGCAAAAAACAAGGAAAATTCATTCGTTCATAACAGATACAGAGCCATGGGTGTGAGATCAAAGACCAGATATATATAGGAGTAACAGAACATTGAAGCAAGTTTTTTTGTAAACCAGCAGCCACAGAAGAGATCATACTCACTGGCTTTCAAAGGAACACAAAGGTATTTCAAAGAACGAAACATTGTCTCTAAGTTAAGTTTCAGTTATGAAAATATATAGGGAATAGTAGGGTCAGAGAATATGTCCAAATTTATACCCATTTTCCTTCAATCTATGTCATTTAAAATAGAATTTAAAAGAGAAGAGTTGCGACTATTAGAGAAGATTTCACCAAATTTCACAGATCCTTGGATATAGAATCTTAACTTCTTTTCTCAGAAACCCTCCTAAGCTTTCTTGTTGGTATGTTATCAATGGAAAATAGAGATAACCAAACCTTGAATAGAGAAATGGATACCTACCAGATGAGCCACAATTTGCATGATAGTTATAGCAGAGCTCTAGTAAATTCCAATTCGTAGAGACTCCAAATATTATAAAAACCCTACGCTTGCAACGTTGCCCATACAAATAAACAAAATGAAAAGAGAGTTGTGGGATTAGGTTTTTGAAAACCCTAGGTCACTACAAGTTATAGGGGTTTTTCTTTTTGATGATTGTCGATGCGTTCTGTGTCTGAGCTTCATAGTCTTGTTCTCCCTCTTTGTGTTCATCAACATTCTTCATCATGCCCTTCTTCCCTCCCTCAGCTCTGCTTTGCAAAAATTAAAAAATGAAATAAAATGAAACCGCCTTTTTAAAAAAGGTATATGCCCATGTTGGTCATAAATGTTGGTCAATTTTGTGGGTCAAATATACTAGTGTGTGGAATCAAGGTAGGATCAATCTTGAAATCAAGGCCTTGGAATACTACTTTTGGATGCCTTCCCTTGTGCAACATGAACCACACATCCTTGTGAGTCTTTGTAATTGTATCTTCAAAAATCAAGGATTCCTTGATGAGCTCTTCCTCAAATATTTCCCCAAGCTATTCAAATGCAATATCTGACTGTACCACAAACCCAAATTGTTGTTCATTTTCTTCTTCCATGGGGTTTCATGTAGATTTTTCTATAGGAACATATTGCAATTCTTCATGTAGAACCTCATCAAACCTGGAATCTTCAAAAGTGAAAGGAGGATCATCAAACATCTCCACAAGTTGATCATTGAATTCAATCTCAAGTGGTGATGAATCTGGTGGTTGAAGTTGATAGTGCATCACGCCACTTGCAACAACTTGTATTTCTTGGGATGCCTTTAGAAATGAATCCATTTTTATTTCTTCCATAAGATCCTCAAGCACTCCCCCAAAGAATATGGTGGTAATGATGTCCTAGAATGCTTTATCAAAAAAAAATTTATACTTGGATTCATCTGTGATATATTGTAATTCCTTGTTCAACTCATTCACTTGAATGTCTTCCTCTTTGAGGATTGAAACTTCTCACAACCTATCCTCAAGGACCACCTCATGAATTATGCATGAAATCTCACCAAATATGTCCTCTTCTTCCATCTTGTGATGATCCATTTGCAGTTCTTCAAGTTCTTCCACATGTTGACCTTTTCTTATTACCCTTTCTCTTCCTTGGCTGAAACCAATTGCTTCCTTGATTTTCTTATCAACTTTATCTTGTTGTGATGTAGTATATGAAATTTGATCCTCCACTTCGTTACCTTGATCATTAAACTCAACCATGCTTTCATGATGCAACTCATATTCTTCTTCATCTTTTGGTTCCCAACTTGAGCGATAGGTTTCATCTTCATTAATTGGTGCCCATCTTGAAAGATGAAAGAAATCCTTGCCACCTCCCAATTATATTTCCTCATACCAACCCATTTGAAACTTAATTAAGTCAATGGTGTCTTGACATGATGGGAAAGAAGATTAGGAATGTGAGAGGCTATGCACACGACACCAAAAATGTCTTTCATATCCACTTCTTGGTTTCCTATTGATATCCTCTTTGAACTCAAGGAACTCTGAATCTAAACTAACAAGCACCATTGGCTCATACATTTCTAAAAAAGAAATTCTCCCTCGTAATGCCAAATCCACCCTCAAAAGGAAAATCAAACAATGCATCTCCTCATGGTCTGTGGTACCATGTATCCTACACTACCCTGATGTTGCAAGCTGACATAATCCAAGTGGATGCAACCTCTTACTCAAATCAAACCAAATGGGAAGAAAATCCACCTACCTATCCATTCAGAAACCTTTCCTTTTGGATTTTTTTCTTTTCACCTTTTTTCAAGTTTTTCAAGTTTTTTTATTTTTTTTGGATTTTTCCACTTTTAAGGAGATCCTCTCATCTCACATACAACTTGAAAGCTCATTTTTTAAAAAATCCACAAATGAAATATGCTTGCCCTCTTTGATTCTCTTTTCAACATTCTCTTTTCCAACTTATATCTAGTATTGGTTTGGTTGATTGCCTCAGACCTTGATTTCTCTTAGGGGAATGCTTTCTCCTTCCTCATGTTCCAATGTTTCTTGATTTTCACTCTTAATCCTTTGAGCCTTTTCTTATTCTTGTTCCATTATATCAACAACCTGCAAGTATTCAAGTTCACTTCTCCCTTGATACCAAGCAAGATAATAGAACACTAGGATGATGTTGCTTCGATAAGTCACCCAATTTGTCTTAGGATGCTATGCTCGAGAAAGTCCCATATTACATCATCTTCAACCAATTGACTATTCTTGAATGAAATTTGTTCGGGCCCTCCTAGCGACAATTTATGCTGACATGAGTTTTGTTTCACTACAACATGAAAAATCAAACACTTGGTGCTTCAAGATGAAATACCAAATACTCAATCCTCTCTTGAATAAGGTCAATACATATGCTAACTTTCCAAAGTAATATCACAAGGTGACTTGAAGGTTCCTTCAATTGTGGACACTCTCTCATTGAAATAATGTAATTTTTTGGTAATCACTAAGGGGACTTACATTGTTCATTCAATGGATATCAAATCACTTCCACATCTAAAGATTCGAGTTCACATTGAGCAATGAAAATATATTTTTGACTTTCCAACTTTTAACTTCTCAACTTAAACTTAAACTTCACTTGTACTTGTACTTGTACTTCTACTTCTAACTACGAATGCAAGGAATCATGGATGAACTTGGACTCTACTAGATGTGGCTTTATCAATGAATTCCACCCACCTAATGCAAGCTTCTAAGGAATATTTGAATGGTTTTCAAATCAATATCTCCCCTCAAATCCCATTAATGCATGCAAACTAAATATTGAATATCAATTAAATGTAACAAAAATCACTAGTTTACCACACAAGGCACTCTTGCAATCAGCAAGAGGGCTAGTGGCCTAGTTTATATTCAAGTCAAACAAGAAAATATCCATAATTAATTGCATCCAACTAAGATACTTATAACAACATGAAATGAAATATACTCCAATTAAAGATTGAAGAAACCATGCAATACTCCAAATGTCACATACATTCACCATGAAAGATAACAATAAAAAAAGGAATAAATTTGGTAGTATAATAACAAAATTTTGGTCAAGTATTCTTTGGCTAACCTACTTTAATCTCCTACTAGCTCTCCATCTTCTACAATCTTGGATCTAAATCTCTCTCTCTAACTAACTAGCTAACCCCTTACAAATGAGAAGGCCCTAGCCTTTTATAGATGTCCAATTACAATGAAGGGCCAAGATTCATTTGAAATCAAGAGCCAAGATTAATACCTAGAAATCCTAATTAGGGTTGCCAAATTTTCAACCAATTAGAGGAGGGTGCCAAATCGTGGGCCAATAAGAAAATTACCATAATTTTTCAACCAATGAGAAAATAGGACACTTGGCATGTTGTGATTGCTTGTGCTTGAAATTGGAATTTTCTAATTGGAGAAGACACCCAATTTCCACCTCATCATCCTTATCATGTAGCTCTAATTAATCTCTGTGAAGAAAAAATATCTCTTGATACTCAACATTTCTCAACTTTCCATCATGGTGGCATATTCCCAAATTGCTTCATCTTCTCAACTCTTCTCCATCCTTGTTCTTGGAAGTCTTCTCTTTTCCATGATTCAAACTTGATTGAACTTGTATCTAGATGTTTCTTTCGATGCCTTGACCTTGTCCTTTGGTAACTTGGTGTGAACTTCCTTCCTACTTTAGATCTTTGAACTTGATCTTTGAGCATCCACTTGTTGGCGTGATGATGGAGGACAGGTATACAAGAAACACTATGATTTTCTAAGTCGTTCAAAAAATGAATCTCAATTCAGCCCTTTCTCCTTCATATCTACCTCTCCCTTGGTTTCTTTCCTTTCTCACTTGAATTCATTGAGATTTAAGTCTTGAGCCTCCATCCCTCACCTTCTTGTAGCATCCACTTGGTTGGAGTTCCTGAGTTTGATCTCACCACTTGAAGTATTGAACATTTCCTTGCCTCCTTCAAAAAACTTCCTTGCAAAACAAGAGAGGAAAATGTATTAAGCTTATGAGATGATAATTAAGCATGAAAATAAAAAAAACTTAAAATCTCCATGAAATGTAATCATATTAGCCTTCAATGAGAAAGGATTTTCAAAATAAGCTTGATCTTATAGGTAAAAATCTGGAAATACAAGTCTTTCAATCCACAACAAGTCCCAGATTTGATTTTCCTATCAGCCCCACACTATGATTTTACACAAACCTGTAGGTTTCAAGTGGGATTTTGGGATGAAAAGAATGCCAACTTGATACTATAATCTTACCAACTTAATCCTACCAATTAAGGGATAAGGAGATGACTCAAAACCACCCTTTTACGTTTGATTTATTTCCTAATCCAAGTCTGCTACAAGTTTGATCCACACCTTGTTTGGAGTAAATTCACATGCTATTGATGTACAAATGATTATGAAATTCCATCCCTTTATATCTCTTCGCACCCCTTTACCTATAGTAGGCCGACTTGATCCATCTAGGAGAGGGAAAAAAAAATATTTAGTTTACTTACCCCCAGGCCGACTTGGATTTTATTGTTTTCATCACCAAGGAAAGAGTCATTGGGAGTCAAGGGGATACATGGCAGAATTATCCCATGCATAGGAGAATTCCACCCAAGTTATTCATGTTCTAAAATTTCTTCCTAGAGCCAAAATAAACTTGAAGTTTTCTATCAGGCCCTTTCCATTTCTAAGGAACCTTGCCCCAAGCTCAAAGAGAGGGCATAAATATAAGGTGTATGGGATACATTTTGTCCTATGATTGGTCAGATTCTGACTAGTCATTGGACAAGCTTTCACTTGGTGAACAAGTCAACTAAAACCTCAAATTTCCCCCTCCCTTAACCTTCTACTTAGTCTCAACCACTTCTCAAGTTGAATGCATACCTCACTATCCTCACAAGTCATTGATTTCTAGAGTTTATGATTGTCCAAAGAAAGGGAGTGGAAACCTTATGTTTATGGGACAAATTATGTCCCATACAAAGATAAATTATGCCTACCATCTTTTTAAACAAGCTTCTTCTTTGGCACCTTCCTTGACCACGCTCATCCTCCCAACACCCAAACCAACTAAGCAAACAAACAACCCCATGGCGTAAATCTAAGGGTCTTCAGACAAATTATGCTCTATGGCTAGTCAAATTCAGGCCATTCATAGGAAAGAGGCTTCATTCCATTTCCAAGTCATCAACCTTGTTTGTTACCCATATTTCCAAGTAAATGTTCTTCCCTTGGGCCAAATCCATTAATCCATTTTTCAAACAAGTGATAGAAATCAGAAGCCCATAGGACAAATTATGTCCTATGGATGGTGAAATTCTGCCAGCCCACGGAGGGGTCTAAACTTGGATTCCATACTCCACCACTCAAAACTTAGCCAAAAATTACAAAATCTTCTAACTTGTCACTTCAAATTGATCAAATAGTCATCCTAGTTCCATGGCAGAGATTAGAGGGTTATGGGACAAATTTTGTCCCAAGTAGGGAAAATTTCATCCAAGTAAAAATGCTCCTAAATTGGTCTCTAAAACTAAAATCACCATAAAAGTTACCTTCATCTCCCTTCCCTTGCCTAAGGAAGTTTTCTGGCCCATCCTAGAGGGGGAAAAAATTAGGAGTTCATATGACAAATTATGTGCTATCCCTAGTCAGATTCTAACCATTCATAGGACAAGCCTACTTTGCTCTTTGTTCTTTCTCCAAACACCTATTCCTTGGTCAAAAAAATCATTCCTTGTTCATCATTCTTACTTCTCATGACAAGATCTTTCATTTCTATGCTTGAAATGGGGGGAATAAATTTGAGGATGATGGGAACGGAAATGTCCCATGCATAGGACAATTTCGTGTTCCATAAATTTTCTCCATGCCAAGTTTAGTTTCCTATGTTGATTATTCATCGCTTGATCATTGTGAACCCTTCAAAGTTCCACCTTTAATAAGTAAAATCATGTATTCCATGGCATAAATTTGATGTCTATGGGACAAAATCTATCCTAGAGGAGGTCAGAATCTTCCCTGGCATGGGACATGATAGTTTGTACTTAGCCAATTTTTGAGTTTAGGGGTGGGAGGATTTATACAAATATAAAATTTAAGTATAAGAATAATTTATTATACTTTAAGTTATATTTGTATAAATACTTTTAGTATGTTTGAGATAGATTCCAGCATAATATAAGTTAAGGTGCAGATTCTAGATTTTGGGGGTTTTCAAAAAATGCCAGACTTAGCCAAATTTCAGGTTTCAGCAAGCCTTCAATAGGGTTACCTTGCACAATCCATCATTACTTTCTAAGTTAAAAATGAAGCTGGAACAAGAATTATCAAAGTGTTTTAACTCACTTTATCACAAATCACTTGGTTTTGACTCCATCTCCATGATAGACTTAGCTTAGCTCTCACCCAAATCCTAGATAAACATGACTTTCCAAAAATCCAAAATCACTCAAACCTCACTTGTTAGACCTAGGGAATTGAAAAATTCCACCAAAAAAGACTACCTAAGATCACTACTCCTATGACCAAAGCAAAAGAGGGGGTCCCCATTTGCAATGGGGGGATGGTGTGAAAACCTCAGAACATCTAGCATCCCCCAAAAGAAATAGTCCTAAATATTTAAAGGATGAAAAATTGTTTGGAACCAAGAATATTTGATCAATTCCACTTTGACCTATCAAACAACTAGGAAATTTACTTAAAATAGAAGAAACCATGAATTGAGCTAAGAGAATCCATCCTCGATTACCTGCATGTGTTCAAGTGATTTATGCCCTTCTCAACAAGAACCTTGGAAAGCTTCTTGGATCCATCAAACTTAGATATTTTTATATCCTTACTCGAAAAGTATCTTGGATAGAGCCTCACTGCCAGTCAGGCTTCCATAGCCCTGATGAGGCTATCATTGTGGTCAACCACAAATATTTCTCTACCTTTAGTGATTTTTCTTTATAGCACCAGTAGAGATATTTTCACACCCTAAGAAAATTTTCATTTTCTTTTCTTTTCTCATTTTTCATTTTCTTTTGATATTTCCTTTTTCTTATTTTTAATATTTTGTTTGGCTTACAAGCAGTGAAGGTTGTGGAGGGTTTTGAAAACCATAGTGGCACTGAACCAGGTATATGATTTTCAATAATCCCAACTTCACCTTGGGAACTCCCAAATAACTCAGAGCAATTAAGTGTGAGTAAAATGTTTTAATTGAAATACTTGGATACTCAATACACAACCATGACCCAATCCAAATTTAGGACAAATATTTTTTGCAGGATAAAGCTATTAGGAACAATCTCTAATTAAAGGGAGCCTCACAAAGAGATATCCAAGAAATAAACCAAAAAAATCCACTGGGAGAACACAAGAGAGTGTTGTATGATCATCGCCTTTCTCACAAATTTGGATCTCTCTAAACTAAACTAACCAAAGCAAGCACCTAGACTAAAGCATGCCACCTGGGTCAAACTATTTAAGGAAACCCTACAAACTGACTCACTAAGGTGAACTAAACCACTAACTAACTAAGCCACTCAAGAAAATTTTAAGTCAACTGACTCAAGGAAAATTACTCTCAGGGCTCTCTAAGACAACTAAACTGACCGACAGAAAGGGAAAAATACTCTAATCCTCTTGAAGTTAATGGTCCAAGACAAACCTACTCTAACTATGTACAAAAAGCTAAAGGAATGACACTCAAAAGGGTTATATACATGCTTGACCAAACATAGTTTCTCAAGGCACTCAAGATTAACAAGGTCTCGGTGATAGTTCTCAATCTTACGTATTTATCCTTGTACTCCAAGTAAAATTTTACTGCCCCATTTTTTAATTTAGAAAACATATCATGCAAGATCAACAATTGAGGTAATTCATTAGGACCATGGTCAATCAAAATGCAAGTTCTCTTTCCTAGATTATCATAATCAAAATAATAACTTTCATAACTTTCAACATTAAAAGTAGGGAAAGATACAACCTAGTGGGGTTCCTATTTGAATGCAACTATGAATCTTGAAATCAAGGCCTTGGAATACTACTTTTGGAGGCCTTCCCTTGTGCAACATGAACCATGCACCCTTGTGAGTCTTTGTAAGTGTATCTTCAAAAATAAAGCTTTCCTTGGTGAGCTCTCCCCCAAATATTTCCCCAAGGTGTTCAAATGCAATATCCGACTGTACCACCAACCCAAATTGTTCTTCATCTTCTTCTTCCATGTGATTGCATGTTGATTTTTCTTTAGGAACATCTTGAAATTCTTCATGTAGAACCTCATCGAACCTGAAATCTTAAAAACTGAAAGGAGGATTATCAAACATCTCCACAATTTGATCATTGAATTTGATCTCAAGTGGCGATAATTTTGGCGGTCAAAGTTGATGGTGAATCATGTCGTAATAAATTTTTTGTCCTGCGATGCCTTTGGAAATGAATCAATTTGTATTTCTTCCATAAGATCCTCATGAACCCCCAAAGAATATGGTGGTAATGATGTACTTGAATGCTTTATCAAATTTTTCCTCATACTTGGATTCTTCTTTGATATATGGTAATTCCTTGTTCAACTCATCCACTTAACTATCTTCCTCTTCAAGGATTGAAACTTCTCACAACCTATCCTCAAGGACCACCTCATGAATTATGCATGAAAGCTCACCAAATATTTCCTCTTCTTCCAACTTGTGATGATCCATTTTTATTTCTTCAAGTTCTTCCATATGTTGACCTTTTCTTCTTATCCTTTCTCTTCCTTGGACGAAACCAATTGCTTCATTGATTTTCTTATCAACTTTTTTTCCTTGTCATGTAATATACAAAATTTGATCCTCCACTTTGTTACCTTAATCATTAAACTCAACCATGCTTTCATGATGCAACATATATTTTTCTTCATCCTTTGTGTAAGGTGTGAAAATGGAGATCGTTAGATAGGATTTTGAACAATGGAGATTTGCACATAAAAGATACCCTATGCCTCTATTAATTACTTACATTTAATTTTAATGATAAGAAATGTAAATCCAGAAATGTTTGCAAAGAATAACAGAATAAAATACATACCTCATAATATACCAGATCTAGAAATACCTATTTTTTAGGTGTCTGTATTGAGTTTCTGGAAATTCTGCAATCAGATCTGGAACAAAAACACAAAGACAGAGAAAAACCAGAAATATTTTCCTTTTCTGAGCCAGGTCGACCTTGACCCAAATGCAGGGGCGATATTGTACCCCTTTATTTTGACCTTGACTTGCACTGCTCCGATGGAAATTTTGTTCGCAAATTCTAAAAGTTTGTCGAAAAGAATATCCAAATTTTCTCTGCAACTCCTGAAACAACGATTGTAGATATCTGAAAATGGTTTTTTGGGGTGGCTATATAGGGTTTTTCCTTAGTCAAACCCCTATTTTGGTGGTTTCCACCTCCACGAATAGCCGGATATAATAGAATATGTGTGTGTGTGTTGCTCTTAGGAAGAGCTTTGAATGTGCAATGCCAAGATCTAATCCTCTAGATTGAAACCCTAGAATAAATTGAAATGAGAGAGAAATGCATAGATTTGAATATGATAAAGAAAGCATACCAAGCCCCCAAGGCTAAAGTACTCCTACCAAACTCACAATCTGTAGTTTCTGCCCCATGATTGTATCTTTTGGAATGCTTGAATGTTGAAAATAGTAGATAAAAGAAGAAGGACGAATGGAAGAACTCTTTCTTGCTTCAATGAATGTCCATAATAATTTGTCCACAAAATTATTGTTTTCATCAAGGCATCATCATATCTTGTCCTCCTATATTTTCCTCTTGCATTTTTGCATCATCATCTCATCATCATATCGTTGTATCCTCTTGATATTCTTCATTGATTCTAAATGAAGGAAAAAGAGAGTGCTTATATAGAGATTTCAAGGTAAGCCTCCTAGGGAATGTGAGGGCCCTTAATTCAAATTTCACCTTGAATCATGGTCCAATCACAATAACCAACTAAGGACGAGACCAATTAATTTAATTTCTGATAAAAACCCTTCCGCATTCAGATTCGGGGGCCAATTTTGAATTTTGGGCCCTGCTATCATCCAAATTTGAAAGCAGGAACCAAAACCTAATAGAGTTCAAGGTCAACCTTGACCCTGACCTAGGTTAAGGTCAACCTCAACCCTGACCTGAGGTTTCAGGCTAGTCAACCTAGAGGGCCAGTGCAGTCCCCAAGTCGGCCAGAGACCTAGGGTGATGGGAAAATAGAATAGAGTGCTAGAAAAGGGCACAGGGGCCTAGAAGAAATGTGATGAAGGCTAGGAGGACCAGTACATATATTCTACCTAGAAAAAAGTTCCACAAAGAAGGAAATCAAGGAGAATCCTCAGGATCCTAACCCTAATTTCACCTAGAAATGGAGAATTACCAAGTGCAGATGCATCCTAAATGAAAATTTATCATGTAAATGCACTAAAAGAGGGTGCTAAACCTACCAAAATGGAAGTGATTCCATTTTAAGATGATACATTTAGCCCACGGTTTAGCTTAGATATGACACTACATGAATATGCTAGCTAAATTAAGAAAACATCAAAATAAAAAAAAAGGATATAGCCAAGTCCTCAATGTAGAGATCCTGCAAGAAACCATTAGTACCCGCAAATTCCAACACAAAAGGTTAATGAAAATCCATAAATAACTTAAGGCTTACTAATATGAGATTGATAAGTGCATAGAGCCCCTTATGCCCCCTTGTTTTGGTTTTCTACTTCTGAAGGGTGAAACAGGGTGATAAGGATAGCCCTATACACTGGATATGCACCTTGTTGAAAAATCTTTTCCTAAACTAGTTAGAAGGATCCCAAACCTTCCTAAACTAATTCAAGGAGTTAGGTATTTGAATCATGAGTCCAACGCCGTAGACAACACTAAAAATGGAGCTACATAATTCAAGTTATGATGAAAAGAGTGAATGTCTATCTAAAAGAATATGAAGGGAAATTCAAATTTAACCTAGGTAAGCCCTAACAAAACCCTAAAAATCCCAACAAAAACCCTGATTTCTATCTATAAATAAGGGAAGAGAGCACATACCTCATAATTCTTACCATTTGAAAAATTTAGGAGAGAAAGAAGGATGTCAATCAGAGAAGAACTTTGAGCGACATGAATGGAGCTCCTGAGACAGTGCGTGGCCAAAGGATAGTCGCTTCCCGAGGTAAGTTCACTATTTTTGAAATCTGTAATCTCAATTTCTTGTTTTGAAAGGCAAGGTTGAACCTGACCCACAAAGGTTGACCTTGACCCAGTTATGTTGACCTTGACCCTTTAAGGTTGACATGAACTGGGAAGGTCCAGACCCTCCTCTGGAGTGAGGTCAACCTTGACCCACAAAGGTTGACCTCAACCTAACATAGGTCGACCTTGACCTAGTCAAGTTAGATGTACAGTTTAGTGATTTTAGAGTTCTGATATGATGTTGTTTTGTGCTTACAGGACCTGGTTCATCTCCGAGATCACCTATTTGGAGGCCCACTGTTGTTGATTAGAGAGAAGTTGTCCGAGCTAGACAAGGATGAGACACAATTGCTGAGAGATGTGGGACTGTACTGGGTAGCAGTCCTACCACATATTATATTACACTGATCCATGATATAAACTCTTATAGAGAGGTGGAATGATGTCACATGTACCTTTCATCTTCCCTCAGGAGAGATCACAGTGCCATCGGAGGATGTATACAGGATGCTGCAACTTCAATTATGGGGTGAGCCTGTCAAACCGATAGTACAACAGTATTCCAAGGATATTCATGTAGATGTAGAGTATTTCATAGGAGGAGTTCCATAGATGCCAACCTGAGTAGACCATATCACTCTATCAACCATAGTGGTAGGTCCAACATCCTTGGTATGGAGGGTTATGTTGTGTATACTTTCTTTGGTTGTAGTACCCAACACAAAGTCTACAGTATTTTTAGAATCTTTTACCCATCTCATACGCAGGATGGAGAGTGATAGGACCATCTTCATGTGGGGCCACAGCATGCTAGCCCATCTATATCATGATTTATGTCAGTTGGTGAGATATCAGCGAGAGATTCTCATGGTATGCACACTATTACAGATTTGGTTATTTGAGCATTTTACATGTACATGACCACAAGGTTATTCGGTGATGGTAGATGCAGGCACACCTAGAGCCTTTTCTTATCCACTGGGAGTTGTCTGGCAGTATAGAGATATCCTTTACTAGAGGGTATGTCTAGACCATATACCAAGCACAGATGTTATATGGAGACCATATTGTCGCATGAAAGAGTGGCTAGATTACTATGACATAGTGATGAGATAGTTTTGTCTTGTACAGGGGGTTCCCAGAGAAGTACCTCGGTATGCACATCTAACAAGATACTATTAGAGACCCAACACTATACGCTGGCCATCAGTAGAATACATTATAGATAGTGAAACAAATGAGAGAGAGGATATAAAGGTAGCCCCTGATGCAGCCCAGGAAGGCATCAACTGGGATTACATCAGATACTGGAGTCTGGAAGGGACCCACCCCATCTTCCCTAATGACTATCCTACAGGTGATCTAGGCCTTTCAGAGAGGACACACTAAGATAGATACATACCAGAGGAGAAGGAGGATCACAAAGATGAGGAGGATCCCACCTTTGAGGGAGATCCCATGGAGGAGGAGAGAGAAGAGGAGAGAGTAGATAGGATGCCCCTGATAGGTAGTACGGGTGTGGATGAGTATGTTGTTCAGGGAACACCACTGAGATCACAATGACCTCCACGCACCCATGCAGAGACACCACCTCTTAGACCTAGACATAGAAAGCATGAAGAGAGTAGTCACTCCATGCGCCCACCATCTAGACCCTTCAGTGATACCTAGGAGGGAGATCCAGGTATAAAACATGCATTTTATTAAAATATTTAACTTAATTTTTGAAGGAAAAGTACTAATAGATATTTATATATTTTAATTCTGCTGCTAGCATAGTGGAGTGGAGGAGCTTCATATCCAAGGTCCTGAAGGATACATGCTTTTCCTACCGACTACCAGCTAGTGAGTGAGAGTTCCCTATTGGTCGTAGAGATCCTGGCAGGAATGCCGACATCTTTGCTTGTGTCCAGTAAGAGCTGAGGTTATGTAGAGAGAGAGAGAGAGGAGAGGCTGATGGCTGACCTACGAAGATCACATGAGCGGGTATATGATCTTAGCATATCTAGGAGCCACTCATGGACTACTGTATAGAGATCTTCAATGTCACATCAAAGATCAGAGAGATCTAGGAGCCATCAACCATCAGAGCATAGAGAGAGAGAGAGAGAGTGATAGATAGGGCACTATGCCACATATGTATCAAACTCAAAAAAAAGAACAAAATTATATATGAATGAAAAAATATCTTTGCTAGTTATTTTTGTGTTTGATTACTATATTTTCACCAATAACATAAAACTTAACGAAAAGAAAGAACGTGTATAAATGTATTCAAATGTAATCCGCTAAAATCACATAACTTATAAAACAAACATAACTGTTTTATAAGGAATACATAAATACACAAGGAATGAATGATGTACTAAGGATAATACTGATAGTTTCCTTAAGAGGCACACAAGGAATGATGCATAATATTGATAGGTTCCTTAAGAGGCACACCATCCATAACATAAATTTTGTAAGCACCTGAACTAAAGTCTACAATTACAACAAAAGTTCTAGGCCAATTAGGGCTAAACTTTCCTTTTTCATCAGGTAAAGCATTCACATTTCTTTGATTCTCATATATCACTAAATCACCCATTTAAAATGATCATTCAATTACCTTATTATTATACTGCTTCTGAAGTGATTTATGATAAGCTTTTATATGTTCCAAAGCATATTTTTG
Organism: Thuja plicata; assembly: GCA_018584345.1. Lineage (NCBI taxonomy): Eukaryota > Viridiplantae > Streptophyta > Pinopsida > Cupressales > Cupressaceae > Thuja > Thuja plicata. The sequence goes on along the minus strand of MU226648.1, from coordinate 294,268 downwards.
ATGTTCATCCAACATTTCTAATTGTTGTAATCGTTGTTCTCTAAATGTATCTTTGTCAATTATCCCATGAAATGAAACATGTAAAGAAGGTATTTCCAATTCCAAAGGCATAATAGCATCAGTACTATAGACAAGATTATAAGGAGAAGTACTCGTGGTAGTATGAACACTAGTCATATAAGCCCATAAAGCATAGGTAAGTCGGGTATGCCAATCTTTCGCATGCTTATTAACTATTTGTTCCAGAACTTGTTCAATGACCTTATTTGATGCTTAAACTTGACCATTATATTGAGGATAATAGGGAGTTGAAAATATATGTTGAATTTGATATTTCTCCAAGAATTTCATGACTTCTTTGTTCTTGAAAGAGGTGTCGTTATCCAAAACTATTGTTGAAGGAATACCAAATCTTGTTATAATATTTTTAAGAATAAAATCACAAATAACATCCGCAGTACTTGAATGGAGAGGGATGACCTCCACCCACTTTTTAAAGTAATTTGTAGCTGTCAGGATGTACATATGTCCTTGAGAAGAAGGCGGTGAGATTTTTCCAATAAGATCAAAACCTCAAATACTAAAAGGCCATGGAGCCACTTGATTACGAAGCTCACAAGAAGGAGCATGAATCAAATTACCATGTTGTTGACATTGAGGACACTTCTTAAAAAACATGAAAGAATCTTGTTCCATTTTTTTCCAATAATTTCCCATTCTAAGAAGTTTATTGACTAAAGATTTTCCACCAAAATGTCCTCCAAAAGAACCAGAATGAGCTTCTGCCAAAGCTATCAGAATTTTGGTTCTACCAAGACATCTTAATAGAAAACCATCATAAGAGTGTTTGTAAAGCATATTTCTTAAAATGATATAATGTGTTGCAAGTTTCCTAATATGATTATTTGTGTTCCTTATTTCCAATTCAGGAAAAGTACCATCTTTCAAAAAATGAAAGATGTGATAATACCATTCATCCAAATGCAAATTGAAACAATCAGAGGTAACCTCATTGGAAATTGTAGGGTTTTTAAGAGTGTGTATAGTAAATTGAAAGTCTTTAGCATTATTCTCAAGACAAACCAAAGAAGCTACGCTTGCCATGGCGTCTGCATGTTGATTATCTTTCCTAAGTAAAGTTTGAATCGTATAAGAAAACAATTGTGAAAGAATATCAAGAGCCAAGTCTCTATATTGTGTCATTTTATCATTCTTTGTCTAATAACCTCCTTTAATTTTTTCCACAATCAATTATGAATCTCCATAAATTTCTAGGTTTTTAATATTAAGGGATGAAGCTTCTTGTAAGCCAGCTATAAGAACTTCATACTCCGCAATATTGTTAGTACAAGGAAAAGTCAATTTATATGACATAGGGATCAATTTTTTCGTAGGAGGGATCAAGATAATGCCAACACTAGAACCTATTTTGAATCTAGATCCACCAAAATATAAATATAATTCCCAAACATCATCTTATTTAATAGCTAGAATGATTTCATCATGGAATTCTACTGAGGTAAAGCATGTATCAGAATGAGGACAAGGAGCTTCAGCCAAATAATTCGTTAAAGCTTGTCCTTTAATTGACTTTTGAGAAATGAAATTAAGATCAAATTTTGTAAGTAACATCACCCACTTTGCAAGACGACCAGAGAGATCAGTCTTTGAGAAGAGATGTTTCAAAGGATCAAATTTAACAATTACATTGACTTCAACATTTAATAGATAATATCAGAGTTTCTGACAAGCATAAAATAAAGCTAAGCATTGTTTTTCCAAGTCTATATATCTTGTTTTGTAGTCAAGTAAAGTCCGACTAATGTAGTACACAGGTATTTCCTTACCTTCACTATCATGTTGATCCAACAACGCACTCACCGCATTCAGAGTGGTTGAAGTATACAGATAAAAGGGTTTATCAAATTGAGTAGGTTGCAAAATAGGAGGATTGGTGAGATACTCCTTAAATTTCTCAAAGGATTTTTTACATTCCTCATTCCAAGAGAAAATGGTATCCTTTCTAAGCAAGGAAGTAAAAGGAATAGTTTTATTAGCTAAGTTGGAAACAAAGTGATGAATGGCTTGAGTTTTTCCTTGTAAACTTCGTAACTGAGAAATATTCTTAGGAGGAGGCATATTAACAATAGCATCAATATTTTCAGTATCAACCTCTATGCCTCTCTTAGAGATTATAAACCCCAATAATTTACCAGAATCAACTCCAAAGGCGCATTTCTTAGGATTTAATCTCATATTGTAACTTCTAATCCTTTAAAATATTTTTCATAAAATACTAACATGATCTCCTCTTTGTATATATTTCACCAAGATATCATCCACATAATCCTCAAGAATCTTATGAATGTAGTCATGAAAAATCAAAGTCATGGCTCACTGATAAGTTGCTCCTAAATTTCTTAATCCAAAAGGCATCATGACCCAACAAAATGTTCCCCAAGGTGTTATAAATGTGGTCTTAAGTTGATCTTCAGGAGGAATAAAGATTTGATTATAGTCTGAAAAGCCATCCATAAAAGATAATAGATAATGACCCGTTGTTGAACCCATAATCATATCAATATTAGGTAACGGGAAATCATCTTTTAGGGATGCCTTATTTAAATCTTGAAAGTCAGTACACATTATTATCTTATTTTCTCCTTTTGAAATGGCCACAATGTTTGAAATCCAATCTAAGTAATCAATAGAGCAGACGAATCCAGCACCCAATAATTTTTCAATTTCAGCTTTGACTAATAAGGCAATTCCTGGATTCATCTTTTGGATTTTCTGCTTCACAGGTTTAGCCTTTGGTTTGAGAACAATATTGTGAGTAACAATCTTAGGATCTATACCCAACATATCAAAATATTTCCAAGAAAAAATATCCTTAAATTCAAGTACAAGGGAAACCAAATGATCACGTTCATCTTGATTCAAACATTTCCCAATTATTATCATTTTCTCAGAGTCATATGCATCCACTTGAACCTCAATAGTCTCAGTTATTAGCAAATTACTTTGTATCAAAGAATCCATTGGTAAAGGATAAATATCTTGTTCATCATGTTCTCCAAAATAAGATTTTATGTTTAGACAATAAGGCTTTCTTATTTTGTGATGAAACATAGGTAGATCCTCATAAGCTCCTAAAAAATCCACAAAGGCTTCATCTTCGAGAAAAAAATACAAGATAGGTTTTTGATCCATGTCGAGGAGGAGCGGGCTAACCAACCTCAAATTTCCACCACAGATATTATTAACATTGAGAGGAAAAGTTGATGGTTGTTTGTAAGGATTGAACCCCAATCCATATGTATAACCATAAAGTTCATTTTCCAAAGGTACTTGTATACCTTGTTCTTATTTACCACATCCTTTCCCATTAAATACTGATTCCTTGAGTAGATGATAACCAGAACCATATCTATCATCCATATCAGATTGAGTCAAAGGAGGCGCATATGTCACAACATCATAACAAACAGGTTTTATTGTTTCAATTTTTTCATCCATCACAGCAGAAACAAAGTTACTTTTTAATTCCACAAAAAGTGGGGAAGGAATAAAAACTTATTTTTCAAACCCACTTTTTTTTTTCATGAATTCCAAATCAGAAACTTTATATTCTCCAATAAAAGGAGGATTAAAGTCCAATGTTCCCCAATCATCCCTGGTCAAACAAGAAGATGGAGCTTCAGTTTTTTTAATCCGAGGTGGCCTTTCAGGTTCTTTACTTGGTTGGAGAGGTTCATAAACTTTAGCATATTCCGCATTTAAGCAAGGATTCGGCGCATCACCCGCATGTAGCGTATACATCATTTTTTATAAATGAACTTAACATTGCGATGAAGAGTAGAAGGAACTACATGCATACTATGTAACCAAGGTCTACCTAAAATAAGGTTATAATTGAGAGGTCCAGGCATAACATGAATAGGTGTATCGAGAATAACCGGACCAACTTTAACAAGTAGCGTAATAATGCCCAAAGTTCTCTTTGCAATATTATCAAATCCATGAATAGGGACATTATCAAGTTGAATAGTTGTAAGATCAGCCTTAATTGCCTTAAGCATATTCATGCTACAAACATTAAGCCCAGATCCATTGTCAATTAATATTCTGTGAATGATACTCTGATTAATAGAAACAACAACCATGAGAGCATCATATTGATTATGCACCCCAATAGAAGGTAGATCATCATCAGTAAACACAATAGGAGGTACAGAAGGCATAGTATGCATGCATTCCAAAAAGGAATCAATATTCTCTTGGTTAGGAGGTGAAGCAGGAAGGTTAGATAAAGCCTTTTGTAATGTCTCATGATATGTTGGAGAAGTTTGAAGCAATTCCCATAAAGATATCTTAGCGGGAGTAGCACGCAATTGTTCAACTAAGATGTACTCCTTAAAGGAAGATGGAAACCTAGGTGCTTGAGGAGCATAGGTTGAGAAGGAGGTAAAGAAGCTGGACTAGTAGGCTGAGGATTATTCTGTGTGTGATAAGCATGTGAAACGTAATCTATGTTATCAAATAAATCCAAAGGATCTCTAGGTTTACCCTTAATTTTTATTCGAAGACATCCTTTCACCGTCAACAAAGGTTTAGGATATAACATTCTAGGTGTCTCAATGTTGCAAATAGTGAAACATGAGGGTAACCATGCACACACCCTATGGTAAAGGTCAATTGAAGAGGTTGTGGAGGAGGATGAAATAGGAATAGGATCAACGGAGATCATATTCGAACAATTTTCATCCTCACTACCATGTACCTCAATAGGGGATCTATCCTCTTTTGCAATAAAATCTTCATCAAAGTAAGAAAAACAAAAATCATACATGTTGAACACAAAGTAGCACTACAAGCATGAAAAATGTAAATGTTTTTTGTATTTTTAAAGTGATTTGTGATTTTTATTTTTGAAATATAAATGCAAGAGCATAAAAGAAATCTACTTTTATATGCATGTAAGATCTGACATAAAATGCAAATCTAACACCAATAGAAAGAGTTGTCGATCGTGGGTTCACCAAAATGTAATATGTGAAAATGGAGATCTTTAGATAGGGTTTTGAACAATGGATATTTTCACATAAAAGATACCTTATGCCTCTATTAACCACTTACATTTAATTGTAATGATAAGGAATGTAAATCTGGAAATGTTTGCAAAGAATAACAGAATAAAATATTGGTGTAGGAGCACCCTAGAAAAAATAAATATTACTTTTGGAATTCTTGGACTCCCTCAAGTCCATAATAGTCCATAGGACATGTTGGTCATAAAGGTTTCATATTGGACACATATTTGTAAGACCTAGTCCCAAGATTGGTATTTATAAGCCCTTGGTCAACTATTGGTCAACTAGTGTCCCAAACCTTAGAATTACGTAAATTTATTATGTTTTCATGTTTTTATAGGTTTTTTTCCATAAGGGATCATAAATTTTAGTTTTGGACCAAGTTTGGTCACTTAGAATGCAAAGTTGCAAAATATTGCAAAATTGCTAAAAAGTTGTCAAGCAACTTTGACAACTTTTGTCAAATGATGTAAAAACCATTCCCAAATGGCTTGTTAGTTTAAACGTTGGATTTAAATATTGGGAATGCCTAAAAAATCCCTTATAGGATGGTGGTAGGTCAACTTTTGTAATTTGGCATTAAAAATCAATAAAGATAAACCATTTCTCTACAAATTCATGAACAGTCAATTGGTACGGACACATATAGAAGGAGTTGAATGAAATTTTGACACATTAAGTTGGTCATGTGAATTATCTTCCTTTTTCACTTGGTCTCATGTCATCATCTTCTTTCCATTGAAATTTATTGAATTTTTACTCTTGTTGCCTGGTTTGTAGGCCCTAAATCAGGGTTTCATTAAACAATTGTGTTTACTTCTCGATTCCATCATGGGAATCTAATGCCCCTTTGTGTAACTCAAGAATTTTCCATTTACTTTGAGATTATGCAAGTTTGGTTTGGTAATTTGCAGGGAGATGGGTTTTTCATGATGTCCTAGGTGTACATGTCCATGTGTGCACCAATCAAGCGACTGAGGACAATCCACATAACTTTCCTTTGGGGATTCACCAAGTCCTCTAAATTGGTGTGTAAGCTCCTTATGTATTCCCTCACATGATCCAAGTGTTAATTTTGATATTTTTTGTAAGAAAGTAGCACTTGTAGTGCAAGTGCAGACCTAATTAGGCCTAATTACCTTGTCAAGATTGGGTGTCATCATGTCTTCCTTTCATTTCCATGTTTTGGTGCTTAAGTCCAATCCATTAACCCATAAAGGGTATTTGGATCTCTAATCTATTTGGGGGGTTATGTGGAACTATTTTGTGTTAAGTCAGAAATCCTTCTAGAAAAGGCTACAAGCCAAAAGGTGGGATTTCAAAGCAACTATGTCCAAAGTGTTGCACATGTGGAGTAGAATCATTGGATCCTTGTCTTAGGGACCTAAATAGAGCATATCCTTGAGCATAGGTCACCCCTAGTCCTTGGAGTCACTTTATGGGGAATTTGAGTAATTCTAGTGTATGTGCCTAGTAGCCAACTATTGGAAGTTGGTGTTGAAGACTTACTTGAACCTAGTGATTAGGTTTCCCTATTGGGAATAGGTTGTGATAACCTAGAATAAAGTCATGTATGCACTTTTGATAAGTGTAGGGGCACTTTACTTCCTGGTACTTGAATATTTGAAGGACAATCAGTCCTTTTGGGACTTCTAACTGCCCACTCTGCATCAAGTGGTGTCATAGCTATGTTTTCTCCTATTGATGAAGAAATCCCTACAAGGGTTACAAACATGGAATTTGCAAGGATAGTGAGAGAATAGAAGGCACTGCATGCAGCCCTGACTAAGAGACTTCAAGAACTCAAGAACAAGGTAGAGAGGGGAAGAGAAGACATGTCTGATGGGGAAGAAGGGAGTTAAGAGGAAGATGACCCTCCTGGTCAAAATGAGAACATCCCTATAGACCAAAGACCCCTCATATATTCCCTAAAGTCTATGGGGAGAAGAACCATGGATGAGAAGTTGGACTTACCAACTTTCAATGGAAAGATGAATTCATATATGGTCTTAGATTGGATTGAGGCCTTAACAAGCTTCTTTGAATGTGAAGACATCTCTGAGAAATAGAGAGTAAGGATGGAAAAATCCAAGTTGAAGGGAGCAGCCCTAAATTGGTGGAATTTCATCCAAACAGAGAGGGTGAAGAATGGTAGAAGCATGATCACTTCATGGAACAATATCATAGCATTGATAAAGGAGACATATGTACTAGAATATTATGGGGTACAACTCCATAGAAGGAAGCAAAACCTAAAGAAGAAAGACATGGATGTAGGCTCATACACTGAGGAGTTCCTAAAACTATGCATGAAGACTAATGCAGCATAGAATGAGGAAGAAAAGTTAGCAAGGTACATGAATGGTCTCAAGGTATTCATTGAAGAATAACTAAGCCTACATAGCCCTACATTAGTAAACAAATTTTATCAGATGGAAATCAAGGTAGAGGAGAAATGGAAAAGAAAACAATACTTTGGAAAAGGAAAGAGCAATGATGGTGGAAAGAGTTTTAGAGGAAGAGGTACCTCTTGGAATAGAGGACAATACAATGGCAGTAGCAACAAGACCCCTGACCAAGGCCAAGGAGGAAGAGAAAAATATGAATCAAATTTCAAAGGGAACTTTAGAGGAAGGAGACCCTTCAATAGAGGAAGAGGGAGAGGTAATGGACCTTTGAAATGTTACTACTGCAACCAACTTGGACACCATACATGAAGATGCCCTGAGAAAAGGAATAACAATAATCAAGGGGAGAGGACTCAACTCATTCAAGAAGATAAACAAGAGGACAACACCAATCCAAGGGATCTTGAACTAGAGGAAGGAGCATGTTTGATGATGAGGAAGATTTGTCTACAAGTACCACAAATCCAAGAACCACCTCAAAGGAAGAACCTCTGCAGGACAAAAATAAAATGTCATGGAAAGGTATGTAATCTACTGATAGATTTTGGTTTAACTAAAAATTTGGTGTCTTTTGAAATGGTCCAAAAACTAAATCTATCGAAGAAACCACACCCTTTTTCCTACCATGTCTCTTGGTTGACCAAAGGTTAACAAACTCTAGTAATTGAACAAGCATGGGTAGAATTTTCTATAGTAGATTTCAAAGATAAAGTTTTTTGTGATGTAGTAGAAATGGATGCTTCCCACATCTTACTAGGTAGACCTTGGCAATATGATGTGGATGCCACCCATCATTGTAGGAAGAACACCTACTCCATCACCAATAATGGGGAAACTTTTACCATGAAGCCCCTGCCTAATGCTAAAACAGAGAAAGAACCTGTTGTTATCACCATAGGGGAAAATGAAATGCTGCAAGTATTAAAAGAACCTAAGACTGAAGTTTTTGTACTGATCTCTAAACCTAAGGATATCATAATATGTGATGATAAGGACCCCATACCAAAAGAAGTTAAGGAACTGTTGGATAAATACAGTGATTTCATAGGCAGTGACCAACCCTCAAGCCTCCCTCCCTTAAGAGACATTAGCCATCAAATAATTCTGATACCTGGCTCCTCTTTACCCAATAAGGCATCTTATAAAATGACCCCTACTCAAAATGTAGAGATTGCAAGACAAATCAATGAGTTTCTTGAAACAGGACTGATTCAAAAGAGCCTTAGCCCATGTGTTGTCCCATCAGTCCTAGAACCCAAGAAAGATGGCAAGTGGAGGTTATGTACATATAGTAGGGCCATAAAAAAATCACCATAAGATATAGATTTCCCATTCCAAGAATGGAAGACCTACTTTATCAGTTAGGCAATGCTTGTTACTTCACCAAGATAGACTTGAAATTAGGATATCACCAAATCATAATAAAGCCATGGGATGAATGGAAGACTACACTTAAAACAACTTCAGGCCTTTTTGAATGGCTTGTCATGCCTTTTGGGTTAATCAATGCCCCAACCACATTCATGAGGCTCATGAATGAGATTTTCATTGATTTTATTGGAAAGTTTGTTGTAATCTATCTTGATGACATATTGATTTACAGTCATAGCAGAGAAGAACATCTTGAACATGTGGAACAGGTTTTGAGGATACTTCATCAACACAAGTTAGTGATTAACTTGGAGAAGTGTATGTTTATGAAGAAGGAACTTGTGTTCCTAGGGTTTTTCATCTCACAAGGCACCCTAAAAATGGACCCTAAAAAGGTTGAAGCAATTGTCAACTGGCCTCCACCAAAGAACCAAGGTGATGTTAGAAGTTTTCATGGTCTTGCCACTTTTTATAGAAAATTTATTAAAAGTTTTAGACATGTGTGTGCACCTATGTTAGACACTATTGAATGTGGCAAAAAGATTAAGTTTTTATGGACTAAAGAGGCTAGTGATGCTTTCCAAAACCTCAAGAATAGGGTATCCCAATATCCAATCCTAACCCTACCTAATTTCAACAAAGTGTTTGTTGTGGAGACAAATGCAAGCAATTTGGAAATAGGTGTTGTTCTAAGCCAACAAGGTAAGTTTGTGGCATTCTTTTATGAAAAATTAAATGATGCAAAAAAAATACTCTAATTATGATTTGGATTTATATGCCATGGTCCAAGCACTTAAAAAATGGAGGCATTACTTGCTTCCAAAGGATTTTATAGTTTTCACTGACAACCATGCATTGATTTTCTTCAATACTCAGGAAAAACTAGGGGTTAGACATATAAAATGGATGGAACAATTGCAGGCCTACACATTAAACATAAAGCACAAAAAGGGACTAGCCAACAAGGTGGTTGATGCACTTAGTAGAAGGGTTGGATTGATTGAAGAAGTTCAACTTCAGAGTGTGGGAATTGAATCACTCAAACACTTATATGCAAGGGATCCAGATTTTGGAGAAGTGTTTGAGGAGTGCACCAATCAAACAGGCAGGTGTCACACTGATTTTTGTGAATTTTTTATCCAAAATAATCTTTTGTTTAAAGGGGCTCAGTTATGCATCCCCAAGTGTTCCATGAGAAAAATATAATCAGAGAACAACATTTTGGTGGCATGGGAGGTCACTTTGGAATAGACAAGACAACAGACTTGGTAAAGAGAAGTTATTTTTGGCCAAAATTGGGTAAGGATGTCAAAAAATTTGTTGAATCACGTTCCATTTGTCAGCAAGCTAAAGGGGTATCCATTAACCAAGGCTTGTACTAGACTTTGCCTATACTGACTAGACCATGGGAGTCCATCTCCATGGATTTTATAATGGGTCTACCAAGAACAAAATAGGGGTATGATAGCATTTTTGTCATAGTTGACAGGTTTAGCAAAATGGTGCATTTTGTTCCTTGAAAAAGCACAAATGATGCCTCACACATAGCACACCTATTCTTCAAAGAAGTGGTTAGAATCCATGGCTTACCCCAAACAATAGTCTTAGACAGAGATATAAAGTTTCAAGGACACTTTTGGAGGACACTTTTCAAGAAACTAGGTACAAATTTGACCTATGGTTCAGCGTACCACCCACAAACAAATGGGAAAATAGAGGAGGTCAATAGGTCACTTGGAAATCTCCTAAGGCGTCTCACAAAATAGTATACTCAAATTTGGGATATGATTCTTCCCCAAGAAGAATTTTCTTTTAATGACTCTCTAAACAGGTCTATGAGAAAAACACCTTTCCAAACTTTCTATGGCCTACACCCCAAGGGTCCCCTAGACTTAGTAGAGTTACCTTTACATTTCAAAGTTAGTGCACAAGGTGAAGACCTAACAAATCTAATCACCAAAGTATAGGCAGAAGTAAAAGACACATTGCAGCAGTCCACCATGAAATACAAAGCACAAGCAGATAATAAAAGAAGAGAGATTCATTTCCAAATTGGAGATAAGATATGGGCATACCTAAGGAAAGAGAGACTACCTAAGGGAAAATACTCAAAGCTACACATGAAGAAAGTTGGGCCATGCACATTTCTCAATAAGATGGGTGAAAATTATTATGAAATCTCTCTTCCCCCTACCTTATTGATCTCTCCCATATTTAATGTTTCAGATCTCACCCCTTACAAATGTGTTTCAGATGTAACAAATGTGCAGGATCCACAAGACGAGGAAGATGGAGACTATGTAACAAATCTTCCACAAAGAAAACCACTGGAGTTGGAAATAATTCTTGAGTCCAAGGTGCTGAAGAAAACAAGGAAACAAAATTATATGCAATACCTGGTCAAGTGGAAAGGACTCCCTAATATTGATGCTACTTGGATGATAGAGGATCAAGTCAAACAACATGGCATCACCCTTGATCAGTTAACCTCAAGTGGGAACTTGAGTTCAAATCCTCATGGGGAGTATGGTGCAAGAGCACCCTAGAAAAACTAAGTCTTCCTTTTTTCATTCCTAGACTCTCTCAATTCCACAATAGTCCATAGGACATGTTGGTCATAGAGGTTTCATATTGGACACATCTTTGTAAGACCTAGTCCCAAGAATGGCATTTATAAGCCCTTGGTCAACTATTGGTAAACTAGTGTCCCAAACCTTAGAAATAGGTAAATTTATTATTTTTTCATGTATTTATAGGTTTTGTTCCATAAGGGATCATATCTTTTAGTTTTGGACCAAGTTTGGTCACTTAGAATGCAAAGTTGCACAATATTGCAAAATTGCTAAAAAGTTGTCAAGCAACTTTGACAACTTTTGTCAAATGATGTAAAAACCATTCCCAAATGGCTATTTATTTTAAAAATTGGATGTAACTATTGTTAATTCCTACAAAATCCCTTATAGGCGGGCGGTAGGCCAACTTTTGTAATTTGACATTAAAAATCAATAAAGATCAACCATTTCTCTACAAATTCATGAACAGTCAATTAGTACGGATAGGTATGGAAGAATTTGAATGAAATTATGACACATTAAGTTTTTCCTATGAATTATATTCCTTTTTCACTTGGTCTCATGCCATAATATTTTGTCCATTGAAAGTTATTGAATTTTGACTCTTGATGCCTGGTTTGTAGGCCCTAAATCAGGGTTTCGTTGAACAATTGTGTTTTCTTCTTGATTCCACCATGGGAATCTAATGCCCATTGGTGGAATTCAAGAATTGTCCATGTCTTTGAGATTATTCAGGTTTGGTTTGGTAATTTGCAAGCAGATGGGTTTGCCATAATGTCCTAGGTGTACATGTCCATGTGTGCACCAATCAAGTGATTGAGGACAGTCCACATAAATTTCCTTTGGGGATTCACCAAGACCTATAAATTGGTGTGTAAGGTCCTTATGTATGCCCTCACATGATCCAAGTGTTGGTTTGGATATTTTTTGCAAGGAAGTAGCACTTGTAGTGCAAGTGCAGACCTAATTAGGCTTAATTGTCATGTCAAGATTGGGTGTCATCCTGTCTTCCTTTCATTTCCATGTTTTGGTGCTTAAGTATAATCCCTTAGGCCATAAAGGGTATCTAGATCTATAATCTATTTGGGGGGTTATGTGGAACTATTTTTTGTTAAGTCAAAAATCCTTAGAAAAGGCTACGAGCCAAAAGGTGGGATTTCAAAGCAACTATGTCCAAAGGGTTGCACATGTGGAGTAGGATCATTGGATCCTTGTCTTAGGGACCTAAATAGACCAGATCCTTGTGAATAGGTTACCCCTAGTCTTTGGAGTCACTTTATGGGGAATTCGAGTAATTCTAGTGTATGTGCCTAGTAGCCAACTATTAGAAGTTGGTGTTGAAGACTTGCTTGAACCTAGTGATTAAGTTACCCTATTGAGAATAGGTTGTGATAACCTAGAATAAAGTCATTTTTGCACTTGTGATAAGTGTAGGGGAACTTTATCTCTTGGTACTTGAATATTTGAAGGAAAATCAGTCCTTTGGGACTTCTGACTACCCACTCTGCATCAAATACATACCTCATAATATAGCATATCTAGAAATACCTATTTTCTGGTGTCTGTATTGAGTTTCTAGAAATTTTGCAACTAGATCTGGAACAAAAACAAAGAGACAGAGAAAACCTAGAAATATTTTCCTTTTCTAAACCAAGTCAACCTTGACCCAAATGCAGGGGTGCAATTGTACCCCTTTATGTCGACCTTGACCTACACTGCTCTGACAGAAATTTTGTTCACAGATCCTGAAAGTTTGCCAAAAAGGGTATCCAAATCTACTCTGCAACTCTCGAAACAACAACTGTAGATATCTAAAAAATGGTGTTTTGGGGTGACTATATAGGGTTTTTCCTTATTCAAACCCTCGTTTTGGTGGTTTCCACCTCCACAAATAGACGGATGTAATAGAATATGTGTGTGTGTTTCTCTTAAGAAGATCTTTGAATGTGCAATGCCAAGATCTAATCTTCTATATTGAAACCCTAGCATAAATTGAAATGGGAGAGAAATGCATAGATTTGAATATGATAAAGAAAGCATACCAAGCCCCCAAGGCTAAAGTACTCCTACAAAACTCACAATCCATAGTTGCTACCCCATGATTGTATCTTTTGGAATGCTTGAATGTTGAAAATTGTAGATCAAAGAAGGATGGATGGAAGAACTCTTTATTGCTACAATGAATGTCCACAATAATTTGTCCACAAGATGCTTGTTTGCATCAAGGCATCATCATATCTTGTCCTTCTATATTTTCCTCTTTCATTTTTGCATCATCATCTCATCATCATATCGTCGTATCCTCTTGATATTCTTGATTGATTCCAAATGAAGGCAAAAGAGAGTGCTTATATAGAGATTTCAAGGTAAGCCTCCTAGGTAAATGTGAGGGCCCTTAATTAAAATTTCAACTTGAATCATGGTCCAATAAAAATAACCAACTAAGGAGGAGACCTATTAATTTAATTTCTGATAAAACCCCTTCTGCATTGGGATCCAAGGGCCAATTTTTAATTTTGGGCCCCGCTATGATCCCAATTTGAAAGCGGGAACCAAAACTTGACAGAGGTCAAGGTCAACCTTGACCTTGACCTAAGGTTTTAGGCCAGTCAACCTAGAGGGCCAGTGCATTCCCTAGGTCGGCCAGAGGCCTAGGGTGATAGGAAAATATAATGGAGTGCTAGAAAAGGGCACAGGGGCCAAGAACAAATGTGATGAATACTAGGAGGACCAGTACATAAGTCATACCTAGAAAAAATATCCATGGAGAAGGAAATCAAGGAGAATCCTCGAGACCCCAACCCTAATTTCACCTAGAAATGGAGAATTACCAAGTGCAGATGCATCCTAAAAGAAAATTTATCATGTAAATGTACTAAAAGAGGGTGCTAAACCTACCAAAATGGAAGTGCTTCCATTTTAAGATGATACACTTTGGTTCCCAACTTGAGTGATATGTGTCATCTTCATTCTTTGGTTCCCATCTTGAAAGCTGAAATAAATCCTTGCTACATCCCGATGATATTTCCTCATACCAACCCATTTGAAATTTTATTAAGTCGATGGTGTCTTAAAATGATGGACAACTAGATTCTTAATGTGAGAGGCTATGCACACTACACCAAAAATGTCCTTCATGTCCACTTCTTGGTTTCCTATTGATATCCTCTTTGAACTCAAGGAACTTTGACTCTAAACTGACAAGAACCACTGGCTCATACATTTTTTAAAAATAAATTCTCCCTCATAATACCAAATCCACCTCCAAAAGGAAAATCAAACAATGCATCTTCTCGTGATCTTACCATGTATCCTACACTGCCCTGATGCTACAAGCTGAGATAATCCAAGTGGATGCAGTGTCTTGCTCAAATCAAACCAAATGGGAAGAACATCCACCTGCTTATCCATTAAAAAACCTTTCCTTTTGGATTTTCTTCTTTTCACTTTTTTTTTGAATTTTTTCAACTTATTAACTTTTTTTGGAATTTTTCACTTTTAAGGAGATCTTCTGATCTCCTATACAAATTGAAAGCTCATTTTTGTTGACATGTAGAAATGAACTTTTCTTTCCCTCTTTTATTCTCTTTTCAACAACCTCTTTTCCAGCTTATATCTAGTTTTTCTTCGCTTGATTCCCTGAAACCTAGATTTATCTTAGGGTAGTCCTTTCTCCTTCCTCGTGTTCCAATCTTTCTTTATTTTAAATCTCAATCCTTTGAGCCTTTTCTTCTTCTTGATCTAGTAAATCAACAACCTCCAAGTATTCAAGTTCACTTCTCCCTTGATCCCAAGAAAGAGAATGGAACATTAGGATGATGTCGCTTTGATATGTCACCCAATTCATCTTAGGGTACTATGGTAGAAAAAGTATGATATTACATCATGTTCAACTAGTTGACTATTCTTGAATGAACTTTGTTCAGACCCTCCTTCTAGAGCCAATTTATGTTGATGTGAGTTTTGTTCCACTACAACTTGTAGAATCAAACACTTGGTGTTTTAAGATGAAATACCAAATACTCAATCATCTCTTGAATAAGGTCAATCCTCATTATAATCTTACAAAGTAATATTACAAGGTGACTTCAAGGTTCCTTCAACTATGGACACTCGCTCAGTGAAATAATGTGATTTTCTAGTAATCACTAAGGTGACTTATGTTGTTTGTTCAATGGATATCAACTCACTTGCACTTTTAAAGATTCGACTTCACAATGTGCAATGAAAAAATATTTTTGAATTTCCAACTTTTAAATTCTCAACTTAAACTTATACTTCACTTCTACTTCTACTTCTACTTCTAACAAGGAATGCAAGGAGTCATGGATGGACTTGGACTCTACTAGATGCGGCTTTATCAATGACTTCCACCCACCTAGTGCAAGCTTCGAAGGAATACTCGAATGATTTTTAAATCTCTCTCTCTCTCTCTCTCTCTCTCTCTCTCTCTCTCTCTAGCTAACCCCTTACAAATGAGAATGCCATTTCCTTTTATAGATGTCCAATTCCAATGAAGGGTTAAGATTCATTTGAAACAAAGGGCAAAGAATAATCCCTAGAAACCCTATTTTGGGTTGCCAAATTTTTAACCAGTTACATGAGAGCACCAAATTATGGGCCAATAAGAAAATTACAATGATTTTTCAACCAATGAGAAAATAGGACACTTGGCATGTTGTGATTTCTTGTGTTTGAAATTGATTTTTTTTTATTGGAGAAGACACCCAATTGTCAGATCATCATCCTTATCATGTAGCTTTGATTAATCTTTTTGAAGAGAAAATATCTCTTGATAGTGCCCAACTTTCCATCATGGTGGCATATTCCCAAATTGCTTCATCTTCTCAACTCTTCTCCATCCCTTTTCTTGGAAGTCTTCTCTTTTCCATGATTCAAACTTGATTGACCTTGTATCTTGTTGTTCCTTTTGATGCCTTGACCTTGTCCTTTGGTAATTTTGTGTGAAATTCCTTCCCACTTGAGATCTTTGAACTTGATCTTGGAGCATCCACTTGTTGGTGTGATTATGGAGGACATGTATACCAACACTATGATTTTCTAAGTTGTTCAAAAATTGAATCTCAATTCGGCCCTTTCTCCATCATATCTACCTCTCCCTTGGTTGCTTTCCTTTCTCATTTGAAGTCCTCTAGCTTGAAGGCTTGAGCATCCATTCCTCACCTTCCTATAGCATCCACTTGGTTTGATTTCTTGATCTTGATCTCACCACTTGAAGTCTTAAACATTTCCTTGCCTCCTCCTTCAACAATTTTCCTTGCAAAACATGAGAGGAAAAGGTAATGAGTTTATGAGATGATAATTAAACATAAAAATAAAAAAACTTAAAATCTTTATGAAATGTAATCACATTAGCCTTAAATAAGAATGTATTTTCAAAATAAGCTTGATCTTATGGCTATAAATCTAGAAACAATCAAGTCTTTCAATCCACAACAAGTTCCAGATTTCATTTTCCTATCACCCCCACATTCTAATTTTGCACAAACCTGTAACTTTCAAGTGGGATTTTGGGTTGAAAAGAATGTCAACTTGCTGCTACAATCTTACCAACTTATTCCTACTAATGAAGGGCTAAGGAGATGAATCAAAACCACCCTTTTACTTTTTATTTATTTCCTAATCCAAGTCTGCTACAAGTTTGATCTATGCCTTTTTTGGAGGAAATTCGCATGCTATTGATGTACAAATGATTCTAAAATTCGCTCCCTTTATATCTCTTTGCACCCCTTCATCTATATTAAGCTGACTTGATAAATCTAGGAGAGTGAAAAAACAAAAAGATTTAGTTTACCTACCCATAGGCCAACTATGATTTTATTATTTTTCATCACCAAGGAAAGAGTCGTTTGGATTCATGGGGATACATGGTGGAATTTTCCCATGCATAGGACAATTTCGCCCAAGTTAATCATGTTCTAAACTTTCTTCCTCAAGCCAAAATCAACTTGAAACTTTCTATCGTGCCCTTGCCATGTCTAAGGAACCTTTCTCCAAGCTCAAAGAGGGGGCAGAAATCTATGGTGTATAGGACACATTATATCCTATAACTGGGCAGGTTCTGATCAATCATGGGACAAGATTTCACTTGGTGAACAAGTCAACTAAAACCTCAAACTTCCCCCTCTCTTGACCTTCTACTTTGTCTCAACTACTTCCCAATTTGAATGCATACCTCACTATCCTCACAATTTTTTGATTTCTAGAGTTTACGACTGTCTAAAGAAAGGGAGAGAAAACCTGATATTTATGGGACAAATTGTGTCCCATAAAGAGCTAAATTATGTCCACCACATTTTGGAACAAGATTCTTCTATGGCACCTTCCTTGACCATGCTCATCCACCCAACACCCAAATTAACTAAGCATAAAAACAACCCCATCGCATAAATCTAAGGGACTTGGGACAAATTATATCCTATGGCTAGTCAGATTCTGACTAGTCATAGTACAAGGGCTTCATTCCATTTCCAAGTCATCAACCTTGTTTGTTACTGTTACCTAAAACTCCCTAATCCTATATATTTTGGTTCACAAGTGGAGTAAATGTGGCTCCCACAAGGGTTGAGTCCATCTTGTATGAAATCTGCACTTGGTTCTAAGGTTTTCCACCCTATTTTTGCAAAGTTCCTAGGTTTGGTTGGAAGGCCTAATTTCATTTTCATGCAAAAACCACCTTTAACCCTAAGTCCTCATGGTTTCATTATATTTTGGTTTTATTTTCCATGCCACTTAAATTCTCCTAAGTCACGTGTTTTAAGTTGTTTGTCAGTGGGGCCAAGTTCTTTTTCCTAGCGGCTTTATCTTTTCCTAAAAATTTATTTCCTAAGCCCAAAAAATAATTTATTCACCCCAGGCGGTAGCAGATTCTCCTTTTCATCAAATGGTCATTGTGATGCCTTAATCGCTGACATCAATCTTTGAAGATTCATTAAGGCATCACGCTTTGTTGATGCATGTCTGTAGTGGGCCAGGCTCTTAGTGGAGTATGACGTCGGCGGGAAGAAAGAATCAATCAGATGATTGTCACAAAGCCTTTATCACCAGATCAAACTTTAAAGATTCTTCAAGGCATCACGACGTTGTGCCACGTGGATAGTGGGGCCAACTTTCTTCAAAGTTTGAGGGGAGTTAATCGGCGGTCAAGTTCCTTTTGATCGTACGGTTGGCACTTTCCCTCGATGGCCAAGATGAAGGGAATTTAATGTTTGAGGCATTGTGACATGAGGACACATGTCCTTTCTGATCAGGTGGGACTTGCGGCTTGTAAAAAAGGTTTAAGTTAACACCCAGCCTAGTTGGTGCTCATTGTGAGGTTGTCTTAATCCCTTGATCAGGAAGATGAAGGAAAGTTAACATTTGAGGCATTACGCCTACATGCCATGTTTCCTTCTCAGTTAAGTGAGGCATGTGGTTACCGAAGTCTGAGGGAGGGTTAATTTGAACTTTATTTTTCTTTCATCCTATGGTCTGCACTTTGCCTTTAAGCAAAGATGATCAGCAGCTATTGTTTGAGGCATCGCACCTATGTGCCACATTGCATCTGAGATCCTGAGCTCGCGGGTGACTTAATTGAGATCGACAGATCTATTTTAAAATTGATAAAGGTTCTAATCTAGGCCATTGATTAGGTATATCCGCACCACCTATGAGTGTGTATATTTAAAATTCAAATATTCAAATCCTCTTGTCAAGTTTTTCATGGCGGTGGTGACATTTCCAAGTTGCAGAGAGGGTAGATGGATCAAACTGATCTGTCTGCTCAAATTTATGATATTGGGAGACATCTCCAAGGGATATTTGATCATCTAATATATTTTCAAAGGAATTAATGTGCAGAGGTGACTGTTTTATGGTTTATGATCTTTTCCAAAGGATATCTTTTATAACCCTAATCTGATATGCATTGATTGTAGTTTGACTCTTGAGCCTTGGTGGTTGAGGAGGTTGTATATAGTATCTTTTGAAGCTTTTGTAGGGGGTTTTTTCAGGCTTATGTAATATTCTCCGTGGCATTTCTTCTGCCCCCAAGTTTTCATACATTTTTAATTTCTCATTGAAGTTTAGATTATGTAAGGACTTTTTGTGACATATTCTCTATCCCGAGGTTTTTTCATGTCTTTATTTCTCTCTAAAGCATAACAGAGTGACTGAGTGTTGAATAAATTTGTGGGTTACCTTGAGTAGATTTTTCTTTAGGAACATCTTACAATTCTTCATGTAGAACCTCATCAAACCTAGAATCTTCAAAATTGAATTGAGGATCATCACACATCTCCACAAGTTGATCATTGAATTCAGTCTCAAGTGGTGATGGATCTAGCAGTCGAAGTTGATGGTGAATCATGCCACTTGCAACAAATTGTTTGTCTTGGGATGTCTTTGGCAATGAATCCATTTTTTATTTCTTCTATAAGAACCCCAAACAACCCCCCCCCCAAATAATATGTTGGTAATGATGTCCTGGAATGCTTTATCAAAATTTTCCTCATACTTGGATTCATCTATGATATATTATAATTCCTTGTTAAACTCATCCACTTGACCGTCTTCCTCTTCGAGGATTGAAACTTCTCGCAACCTATCCTCAAGGATCACCTCTTGAATTATGTATGATATTTCACCAAACATTTCCTCTTCTTCCAACTTGTGATGATCCATTTGCAGTTCTTCAAGTTCTTCCACATGTTGACCTTTTCTTATTATCCTTTCTCTTCCTTAGATGAAACCAATTGCTTCCTTGATTTTCTTATCAACATTTTCTCCTTGTGATGTAATATATGAAAGTTGATCCTCTATTCCATTACCTTGATCATTAAACTCAACTATGCTTTCATGATGCAACATATATTAGTCTTCATTCTTTAGTTCCCAACTTGAGTGATAGGTTTCATCTTCATTCTTTGGTGCCTAGCTTGAAAGATGAAAGAAATCCTTGCCACCTCTTGATGATATTTCCCCATACCAACCCATTTGAAACTAATTAAGTTGATGGTGTCTTGACATGATGGGCAAGTAGATTCTGAATGTGAGAGCCTATGCACACTACACCAAAAATGTCCTTCCTATCCACTTCTTGGTTTCCTATTGATATTCTCTTTGAGCTCAAGGAAATTTGACTCTGGACTGACAAGCACCATTGGCTCATATATTTCTACCAAATAAATTCTCCCTCATAATGCCAAATCCACCCTCAAAAGGAAAATCAAACAATACATCTCCTCATGATCTGTGGTATCATGTATCCTACACTACCTTGATGCTGCAAGATGAGATAATCCAAGTGGATGCAACCTCTTTCTCAAATTAAAAAAAATGGGAAGCACATCTACCCACCTATCCATTGAGAAACCTTTCCTTTTGGATTTTCTGCTTTTCACTTTTTAAAAAAAAATTCAACTTTGTCACTTTTTTTTTTTCACTTTTAAGGAGATCTTCTCCTCACATACAATTTGAAAGATCATTTTTGTTAACACCCACAAATGAAATTTTATCGCCCTCTTTGATTCTCTTTTCAACATCTTTTTTTCCAGAATATATCTAGTTTTGGTTCGCTTGATTCCCTCATACCTAGATTTCTCTTAGGGGAATCATTTCTCCTTCCTCATGTTCCAATATTTCTTGATGTTCACTCTCAATCCTTTGAGCCTTTTCTTCTTCTTTTTCTAGTACATCTGCAACCTAAAATTATTCAAGTTCACTTCTCCCTTGATCCCAAGAAAGATAATAGAATGTTAGGATGATGTCACTTTGATATGTCCCCCAATTCATGTTAGGATAATGTGGTCAAGAATGTCTCATATTACATCATCTTCAATTGGTTGAATATTCTTGAATGAACTTTGTTTGGGCCCTCCTTCTAGCACCAATTTCTGTTGATGTGATTTTTTTTCCACTACAACTTTTAGAATCAAACACTTGGTGCTTCAAGATGAAATACCAAAAAATCAATCCACTCTTGAATAAGGTCAATCCTTATGCTATGGTTGCAAAGTAAGATCACAAGGTGACTTCAAGGTTTCTTCAACTATGGATACTCACTCAGTCTAATAATATGATTTGTTGGTAACTACTAAGGGGACTTACATTTTTATTTCAATGCATATCAACTTACTTGCACTTATAAATATTCGACTTCACAATGTGCAATGAAAATATAGTTTTCACTTTCTAACTTTTAACTTCTCAACTTAAACTTAAACTCCACTTCTACTTCTACTTCTAATTAGGAATGCAAGGAATCATGGATGGACTTGGACTATACTAGATGCGGCTTAATCAAAAACTTCCACCCACCTAGTGAAAGCTTCTAAGGAATACTCGAATGGTTTTCAAATCAATTTCTCCCCTCTAATCCCATTAATGGATGCAAACTAAATATTGAATACCAATTGAACTTAAGAGAAATCACTAGCTTACCACACAAGACACCCTTACAATTAGAAAGATGGCTAGTTTCCTAGTTAATATTCGATTAAAAAACATCCACAATTTCTTTCATCCAACTAAGATACTTCTAAAAACATGAAATGAAATCTACTCCAAGTGAAGATTGAAGAAACCATGCAATACTCCAAATGTCACATACATTCACCATGAAAGCCAACAATGAAAGAAGGATGATTTTGGTAGTATGATAACAAAAAGTTGATCAAGTCTCCCTTGGCTAACCTACTCTAATTTTGTACTCTCTCTCTCTCTCTCTCTCTCTCTCTCTCTCTCTCTCTCTAGCTAATCCCTTACAAATGAGAAGGCCCTTACCTTTTATAGATGTCCAATTAAAACAAAGGGCCAAGATTCATTTGAAATCAAGGGAAAAGATTAATCCATAGAAACCCTAATTAGGGTTTCCAAATTTTCAACCAATTACATGAGGGAACAAAATCGTGGGCCAATAAGAAAATTATAATGATTTTTCACCCAATGATAAAATAGGACACTTGGCATGTTGTAATTTCTTGTGCTTGAAATTGGAATTTTTCTGATTGGAGAATACACCCAATTTCCACCTCATCATCCTTATCATGTAGCTTTGATTAATCTTTTTTAAGATAAAATATCTCTTGATACTCAACGCTACCAAACTTTCCATCATGGTTGCATATTCACAAATTGCTTCATTTTCTCAACTCTTCTCCATCATTATTCTTGGAATTCTTCTCTTTTCCATTATTTGAACTTGATTGAACTTCTATCTTGATGTTCCTTTTGATGCCTTGACCTTGTCCTTTGGTAACTTGGTGTTAATTTCCTTCCCACTTTATATCTTTGAACTTGAGCTTGGAGCATTCACTTTTTGGCATGACGATGGAGTTCATGTATACCAACAACACTCTAATTTTCTACATTGTTCCAAAAATGAATCTCAATTAGGCCATTTATCCCTCATATCTACCTCTCCCTTGTTTTCTTTCCTTTCTCACTTGAAGTCCTCAAGATTGAATTCTTGAGCCTCCATCCCTCGCCTTCCCATAGCATCCACTTGGTTGGAGTTCATGAGCTTGATCTCGCCACTTGAAGTCTTAAACATTTCCTTGCCTCCTCCTTCAACATTATTCCTTGCAAAAAAAGAGAGGAAAAGGTATTAAGTTTATGAGATGATAATTAAACATGAAAATAAAAAAACTTAAAATATTCATGAAATGTAATCACATTAGCCTTCAATGACAATGGATTATCAAAATAAGCTTGATCTTATAGCTAGAAATTTGGAAACAATCAAGTCTTTCATCCACAACAAGTCCTAGATTTGATTTTCCTATCACCCCCACATTCTGAATTTTCACAAACCTATAGCTTTCAAGTGGAATTTTGGGATGAAAATAATGTCAAATTTCTGCTAAAATATTACCAACTTACTCCTACCAATGAAGGGATAAGGAGACAAATCAAAACCACCCTTTTACATTTGATTTATTTCCTAATCCAAGTCTGGTACAAGTTTGATCTACACCTTGTTTGGAGGAAATTTGCATGATATTGATGTACAAATGATTCTAAAATTCTCTCCCTTTATATCTCTTCACACCCCTTCACCTATAGTAGGCCGACTTGATCCATCTAGGAGAGTGAAAAAACAAAAAGATTTAGTTTACTTACCCCGAGGCCAACTTGGATTTTATTTTTTTTCATCATTAAGAAAGAGTCATTGGGAGTCAAGGGGATACATGGAAGAATTTTCCCATGCATAGGAAATTTCTGCCCAAGGTAAGCATGTTCTGTCGTGCGCTTGCCATGTCTAAGGAACTTTTCCCCAAGCTCAAAGAGGGGGCGGAAATCTAAGGTGTATGGGACACATTGTGTCCTATGACTAGTCGGATTCTGACCAGTCATGGGACAAGCTTTCACTTGGTGAACAAGTCAACTAAAACCTCAAAATTCCCCCTCTCTTAACCTTCTACTTCATCTTGACCACTTCCCAAGTTAGATGCATACCTCACTATCCTCACAAGTGATTGATTGATAGAGTTTATGACTATCTAAAGAAAGGGAGCAGAAACCTAATGTTTATGGGAAAAATTGTGTCCCATAGAGAGATAAAAATTTCCCATCACCTTTTAGAACAAGTTGCTTCTTTGGCACCTTCCTTGACCACGCCCATCCCCCCAACACCTAAACCGACTAAGAAAACAAACAACCCCATGGCAGAAATCTAAGGGTCTTGGGATAAATTATGTCCTATGGCTGGTCAGATTCCGATCAGTCATAGGACAGAGCCCTCATTCCATTTACAAGTCATCAACCTTGTTTTTTACCCATCTTTCCAAGTAAATGTTCTTCCCTTGGGAAAAATACATCAATCCATGTTTCAAACAAGTGGCAGAAATTAGAAGCCTTTAGAAAAAAAACTATCCTATGGATGGTGAAATCCCGTCATCCCATAGAGGGGTCTAAACTTGGATTCCTTACTCCACCACTCAACACTTAGCCAAGAAAAACAAAATATTCTAACTTGTCACTTCAAATTGATCAAATAGTCATCCTAGTTGTATGGTGGAGATTAGAGGGTTATGGGACAAACTCTATCTCATGGAGGGTGAAATTTCATCTAAGTAAAAATGCTCCCAACTTGGTCTCTAAAACCGAATCACCCCAAAACCTAACTCCATCTCCCTGCCCTTGCCTAAGGAAGTTTTCTAGCCCATCCAAGAGGGGGAAGAAATAAGGAGTTCATAGGATAAATTGCATGCTATCCCTGGTCAGATTCTGAACAGTCATAGGACAAGCTTACTTCACTCTATTCTTCCTCCAAACACCTATTCCTTGGACAAAAAAATCCTTCCTTGTTCATCATTCTTACTTCTCATGACAAGAGCTTCTATTTCCATACTTGAAATGGGGGGTCAAAATTTGAGGATGATGGGATCGGAAATGTCCCATGCATAGGATAATTTTGTGTCCCATATGAGGGTAATTTCCACCATGCCAAAGACTTCATGCCAAGTTTAGTTTCCTATGTTGATTATTCATCATTTGATCATTGTCAACGCTTCGAACTTCCACCTCGACCAAGTAATCTCATTGATTCCACGGTGGAAATTTGATGGCTATGGGATAAAATTCATCTTGTAGGAGGTCAGAATCGGCCTTGACATGGGATAGGGTAGCGTGTACTTAGCCAATTTTTGAGTTCAGGGAAAGGAAGATTTATACCAATAGGGGTGGGAGGATTTTTATTTAATTTATTATACTTTAAGTCATATTTTTATAAACACTTTTAGGATGATTGAGATAGGTTCTAGCTTCATATGAGTTAATGTGCGGGTTCTAGATTTTGGGGGTTTTTGAAAAATTCCAGACTTAGCCAAATTTTAGAATTCAACAAGCCTTCAGTAGGGTTACCTCCCACAATCCATCATGACTTTCTAAGGTCAAGCTTAAGCTAGAACAAGGCTTCTCAAAGTGTTTTAACTCACTTTATCACAAATCACTTGGTTTTGACTCCATCTCTGTGAGAAACTTAGCTTAGCTCTCATCCAAATCCCAGGCAAACATGAATTCCCAACAGGCCAAAATCACTCAAACCTCACTTGCTGGACCTAGGGACTTGAAAAATGCCACCAACAAAGACTACCTAAGACCACTAATCCTATCACCAAAGCAAAAGAGGGGGTCCCCATTTGCAATGGGGGAATGGTGTGAAAACCTCATAACATGTCCTAAGGTCAACATCTATGTTTTGATACCTATGTAATGACAACCCTGGACATGATCTGGAATTTGCATTTTTTTCATTCTTAATGATGAAGAGTAAGAAAATTCAATGTCAATGAATAAAGAAAATCATATACTAATGAAATTCATTTGTTTATTTACCATATATGTATCATAGTGTAGACACCCTAAAATGGACAGGCTTGCGACTTTACATTAAAAAACACTAATTTTCATCTATTAATTAATGGTTTTTTAATCATTAATTAATCATCTATTTTCTTCTAAATTCATTCCCCAAATCATCTAATCAGATTCCCAAAATTAATTAAATAATTAATTTTATTTAATTTATTAGCTTTAATTGATTAATTACCATTAATTAATTAATTAAACTCAATTGACTATAGTTTAAATTTAAATATTTAAACTTACTAATTAAATTCTTCCAATTAAATTAATTTCAATTAAATTAATTTAATTTCATCAAATAAAGCAATTCTTAATCAAAAAGAATTTAATTATCTCACATGTTGAAAACAATTA
>MU226648.1:207165-237745 GCA_018584345.1 Thuja plicata | reverse complement strand
TCAGTTCTCACCCAAGACTCATAAAGCTAATTAGAAATAATTAAATAATGATGATTATACCAATGTCTAGGGTCCCTAGGTTAAACTCTAGCTTTAGACAATTCGGCTAGACTCTCTTATCCTCCTAAGGAAATTATTAAATAGGTTAAATTCAAATGGAATGTAAAATTATAAGTTATCAGAAGGCTTACCCAAGGACCTTGACACCATGGATGGTACTAAGCTACCTTTAACTCACCAACGGAACCATAGAATCTGCTTCATATTGCACCCCAGTACCTACAACCAACCACAAACCTCACACAAGTCCACCGATAAATTATTAGCCTAGGTTAATCTAAACAAAAAAAACACATTAAATTAAACATGACATAATAAAGATAACAAATACATGAGATTACATTAGCATCAAAATTCAAAACTGGCACACCCACTTACACACATATATATATCCACATAGCAAAGTTAAGAACTCCACCTTTAGTCCAAATTATATCGGGGCTAGGGTCATGCAAGATAATTGTCAAAGGTTTTTAGGGGATATGACAGTTTGAAAGAGAGAAAGGTGGATTTCTTGTGAAGAAAAGGTGGATCTTAGTAGGGGCCGCGAGCTTCATAAAGAAATTTCATCATTTCAACACCAAGACACAATAAAAAGCAGCATACTCAATGCTTGAGAATCAATGTATTAAGAGAGGGCAAATTTATAGCAGAGGAACAACAGTACAATGTGAAAAAAAAAATATTTTCAAGAGTGTACAGCATTTTTCAAATGAAAGAAATCATGAAAGAGAAGATGTAAAGGAGGGAGTAGCAGCATTTTGAAAGATGAGACAACCTTAATGCATAAAAGAACAGCAGCAGCAGATCCATTCAAGAACTTTGAGTTTGCAGCAAGAGTTTTCAGATGAGCAACATTTATTTAAAGATTGGAGCAGCAGATAAGGTTAAGGAACAGGAATTTACTGTCATTTTTAAAAAACATTCACTGTTAAGAGGTATATATATCCTATTCTATGATTGTCTTTAAGAGAAAGTGCTGCACTTTTAAAAGGGCTTTGGTAACTGATTTTCAGCATTCATGAAGTTTTTATTATTGCTGTCCACTGGCATTGTCATTCAAAGCTATTCATGTTATAGTTGATTGTGTTTTCAAAAGAACATGGACATGCATGCTGCTATAGAGACCACAAAAAGGGGATCATCAACATTAGATGGAGACAAGTGATTTTGAGAGCAGATGAAACACTGTGATGAGGGTTATAGGGATAAAGAAATCTAAGCTTTCATAGAGTCTTGAATGAAGACTAGGACACTATATAGTGGTATATCAAACAAGGAATAGTAAACACATCAAAAGTTGAACAGCAATAATAGTTGCAGTCAACAGAATTTGAAAAGTAATTAGTTGAGAATGAATTACATAAGAGGAAAAACAGATTACAAGAAGAGTTTAACATGTTGATAACACTGTCACATGAAGAAACTGTACAATGATGAAGTAAGGGTTAATGCATTGAAAGAAGGAATAGTCTGCATTTTTAAAGCATACTGTCACTGTTATACCAGCAATGCAATGGTAGTGATTTATAGATGAAGAAACAATGATTTATAATGTAAAAGCATAACATTCATCAAATGACAAGTGGGGGATAGAAAAGAAAGTACTAGGATTGCCATCAAGTAAGAGAGTAGTGATAGAGATAGTCACTGCCACAGTAAGAACAGAGGTACAAAACACATCAAAAGTGTTCAAAGAGGAAGGAATCAACAAACAAAAATAGTGCTTACAATGTAGCATGACAGGACTCTTATACAAGAAAAGAACAGTGATAGTAAGGTCAAAACAGTAAGGATGCAATGATGTCACTAAGGAAAGATAGTCACTGTTCTTAAAGAAATGTCATTGATCTACAAGGAGTTTGTTGTTTTTCAAATATGTTTGGGCTGCTCTTGAGCTTCCATGACTGTTCTCATAGTTTTGTTGCTGTCTTGGAATGTATGGATGTGATTCTTTAAAAGAGATATGACCATCCAACACTATCCATGAAGGTCTAATGCTTTTTTCTTCAAGTAATGATTGTTCTTCTCAAGGTTCAAAGTTGTTGTTAAGATATAATGTTCATGAAGTTCAATTATTTTTCCCAGAAAAGGCATATGACTGTTATTAGCACCAGAGAACAGGATCACATCAACCTTAATGAAATCCTTTTCTAAATTTGAGCTATCATTCTGAGGCTTGATTTTATGGAGATTGAAAATCAGAGCAAGAGGTTATTATGCAGATTTCAAGGGGTGTGACATGAATTTAAATTTGAATTTCAAAATGTCATAGGTATGTCAGTTTGTCAATGTCCTGATTTCTAAGGACAAAGAGCAGTCAGTCAGAGATCCTTGATTTTAGGAGGAAGTATTCCAATTGCAGCCACTCCTACCCCTAGATCAAGAGAGATGTCAGGATCTTCTGATGGAGTTGATCAAGGACTTGAATTTTCCTCCATATAAGGCAGCAAAAGGTCTTGTAATAGTTTAGTTCTTGCTTCTTTTCTCATGCATGCAGAATAGAAAGTTCTCTTGTAACTCATTCTGAGTTTTGTAATGATCTAATGCAATTTAAAACTCCTTTCTGATTTAATACAACATCAAGTGTTTCCTTCTCAAAACTTTTGTTTCTGTGTTGCGTCTATTTGATTTCTTGGAAGTTATTGTGATCATATTGCAAATCATTTGTTTTTTAAGTCATTTCAAGCAATATTGAACAAGAGAATACATTTTTGGTACAGGTTATACGTTGTGTTTTCATTAGTTTGGAGCTGTGAAAACTTAGTTTTCCTTCATATAAGCAGCAACACCTTCATATAAATTGCTTATGTATTGCATGCATTAGGTTGAGTTGTGAAGCTTAAGTGTTTTGTTAAATCTAATTGTGAGCCAAATTATCAGTTGCAGATTTGAATATTGGTGAATCACCTCCTCCTAAGGAAGTAGTATTTCATTTCAAGCAATCTTTCTCCCTTTTCCATCAAAGTTGGAACCAACCCATAATCTAGAGGTCTACTTTCATCATAGGGTACCACAACCTGAAAGTAGTTCCATGTTTCACAGGTTGACTAAGTCTAGGCTTAGTTAACTTTCATGTTTCACAGGTTGACTAAATCTAGACTTAATTAGGGTGCGGACCTCAGTGATAACAGGAACAACCCATGGTTCAGTTATAAGAACAACTCATTAGATCTAATGTGTAGAATTTTGTTGGAAAATCTTTAACTATACTCAAATGCATATGATGTAATTCCATATTTTCCAAAATGTTTCAATAGAAGACAAAATTAATGGTCACCCATTATAGTCAATGATGATATAGATGTGTTCATTTTCTCAATGAGTATTGGACTTAATGATATAATCAATCCACCTTCATTTTTCAAACATAGGTACATGCTAATTATTGATGGAATCAACATGTAACAAGAAGTGCATAACAAAGATCATAATTTTTTTAGAACATTTACCCACATTCTGTTTATTTAAATTATATATTTAGACAGTTTAACATGGATAATGTTAAATCTTCATTTAATTACTACTTTTAAGGAAATGGTTTAGATGACTAAAAACTTGATAGAAAAATATTCAAGAGAATGGCATACACTCCCTAAAATTTTCTTTATGAAGAGACCATACAAAATAAAAATGATGTTAGGGAATTCACCTTATCACATAGTATATGTTATTAAATTCAATCAGAGAATTGAAGGTTACTTTAAATTCTTTATTTGGAAGAGAAACGAGATAAAACTATGAAACACTTTTATAAAAATAAATCAATTGACAAGAGATGGTTTGACAAAAGAGATAAACTTAAAAGTTTTCAAGATTTTTGATCTAATTGTATGTTGGGATCAAGCTCATGAAAAGAAAGGAGGTCATGGAAAATTTGACAAACTATTGAGATCTTAGGAGACAATACTAATGGATTGAAATCCTTGATGGGAAAGGATGGTCCTCTATCAATTAATGGTAAAATTTTAAAGCATTATTTTCAAGCTTAGGTGGTCCAAAAAGACTTTATGTACATAGTCAAGTTAATTTCTTTTTTTATTCTTTTTGTTTTTAGTTGTGTTTTATTAGAGATCTTTATTTTGTTGAAACATTCAAAAGGACTATACAACAACTTTCCTAAAGTAATAAATGTTTTCTAGTATTTTGTTAAGAAAAGTTAGTCGTTATATAAGTTTTATAATTCTCCCAAGTTAGAATTGTTTAAATGTCACATGAGGATATAGCCATTGGATAATCTATGACTTGAAATGCTATGAGAATCCACATATACAAAAAAATATATTAATATTTCATTAATAATTTGGATTAATGGATACTTGTATTAAATGAAAAATAGAAAGATTTTTCTTTGCTACAACTAAGATAACCAACATAACAATGAGCTTTATTGCTTGCAAGTTGAATATAAAAATTGAATATTAAAAAGAATATCGAAAGGGTAGATAAAAATTGAATATTAAAAAGAATATCAAAAGGGTAGATCAAAGAAGAGTACTAAAAATAAAAGAAAATCAACTCTTTAGGAAGATCTAAATATTGCTATCAGAGATATGAATGCTTAGTTAGAAATAGAGCTATATTTGAGAGAATAAAAAACATGACCTTGTTGAGGACATGGACGCCTAACTAGCTTTGAGATATCCAAGGAAACTCATAAGGTCAAATCATCTCATCTAGATTAAGCTAAATAACTACTATTCTTGAATTCTTCCAAGAAAAGAAATAAATTTATTGTACACTTATGTTTCCTTGGGTAAATCATATTATTTTATTATGATGGTTATGTGATTCTATGGTTTTCTTTAAGGAATTTTTTATTATGTGCAGAGCTAGAAATCATAAAACTAGGCTTTCTTTTTATTTTTAAAATGTGTCAAAATAATTGTTGATTTTCTTTGGTTTCTAGTTGTATTTTTCATAATAGGACTTGTTTTCCTTTAAAAATTTAAGAAAACACTTTATTTTCTTTAGGTTTAGGCTAGTTTAATACTGTCAACATTTCAAAAATTAGTCAAGTTTCCAAAATTGACTTGTTCGTGGGACCAAGTCTCATCATGGTTGGATAGAGTGTCCAAAATAATGTATTAGTCCTTTTCAAACCAACAAAAGAGATATTTTCTTGTAAGTTTTACCTTTCCAATTGAACCAAAATCTAGTTTACTTAAACATTTCTACAATGTTTAATTCACTCAAACATTTATGCATTATTTGTGTCTTTGTAGAACTCCAACACCCGTTTGAACTTCACCAAATAAAAGCAAAGAGCAAGTTCACTTGATTTTTTTTACACCCAACCAATTATGAGTCAAATTTAAATATTTGTTAATTTCTTAAACCCACTTAATCATTAGATTCGTGTACATTAAGCAAGTTAATTTCAAAACCTTATGTTAAGTACTCATGATATCATCACGGGGTCACTTCAATTTACAAAGTTCCTAAGGCCGTCTAAATAGCTTGCTTTAGAAGTCACATATATAGTTTAGTTGTATTTTTCTACCATTTAACAAATATGACATCAACATCACGCATATTAACATCGTCATGTTTGCCACTCTCAACCTTAAATGATTATATCTTGTTATTCTTTTGATAATTCATTGTTCTTTTGATAATTTCATTGTTACAACTATTCATCTACACCATGTATCAATGTATACTTAAATTAATAGGTTTAATCCAAACTGATTTTCCTACATGACACCAAAATGTTCAATCCAATAATCTTTATTAGGTGGCTCCAATAATCCCAACCAACCCTTCTCATCATTTGGAAAATTCACATCCAATTCCTATGCAACTTGAGTTTGGACTCAAATCAATTCATATTACTTACCCAATGTATTGAATCTTTGATCTTAACATCTTTTGGATATATAAGAACTTGAACTTGTAGCCTAAAATCATTCCCCCACAAAAACAAAAACAAAAAAAAGTGTTGTCCTTGACATTGGTGTATACACATGATTTTTTCCCTTAAGAAAATCTCATTTTGAAATTGTTTGGTTCTTATGAAGGATTTATGTAACATTTTCCTCATACCTCTAAAGTGACCCTACTCGCTCCTAACTCACATTATGTTGGGGTTTTCCTTCCTAAACTACCAAGAACTCCTTGTAGTTTTGAATTCCAAATCTACATTGTCTTGTCTCCAACACCCAGTCAACTTGGTGCTCAATTTTGTCAATTATATTAGCCAGTCCTCTAGGAAAGACATTCTTGTTTGAACCCTCATGTTGTTAAAGAAGGCCATAGAATCAACAAGCATGAAACATACAATTAATATTTATGTGATGGATGAAAGTCAACCTATAGGCAAACTTTCCAAGCAACAATATCAAAGGGTCCATTAAATTTTTCTTAACAACGTATGACTAAATAAAATTTCAAAGATATGATATAGATTAGATCCATATTCAAGAAAAAAATTATTGTCTAATTGAACTCTAGAGGTATTTTATATACATTTAAATATTTATTAATTGTATACATTGCCCTAATCAATAGTATCTTATGAATTCTATACAAGTATTTCATTCCTTCAAGTATTTTGATGCTACTAAAGTATCACCAAGATACCTATTAAAGATTAAATGTGGATTCAACAATTGTTGTCTATTTAATAACTAGAATAGAAAATACTAAGGGTATGGTCCCTTGAGGGGGGCTTCTGGATCTATTTTTATGCACCCTGAGGTCCCATGGAGTCCAAAAAAAATTGGTACAAGATTAATTGGAATTTTTTCCTCAAAAGTAGTAGCCGCTACTTTATAGGGTTATAGATTTGAGTGGGTGGAAAAGGTGGGGGGCTAGAAATTGCCCCACCAACTCAAGCTTTTTTCTCCTGCCACTTGTCAATCATATGAAGTTTTTCAGTTCTTATCAATTAAATTTTATTTAATTTTTATTTGTTTACTAAAGTAAATTGAATATGCTAAATAAAAAAAGCATGAGACCACTAACTTCCCTAAATTGTGGAGCTTAAACTATTAAGCATGAAATCCACTACAAAATTCATGGGACCTCCCACTTTAAAATATTCCTAAAAAATCTCAGCAATGTCTACTGAAGTTTTTAGGAAGCCCCCCTCCATAGGACCACACCCTAACTCATCAAGGTATTTTGCATGTTATAATAAAATTGGATGGCATCCAACAAATACAGACAATTGGATTGGTCCATTTGGATAAAGTACCTTAAGAGTTTTCTAAAATGACATTAATTTACTTAGTATTTTATCTATATCTAGATGATTACTCCTTAACATCAATAATTTTTTTCCAATGAGCTTAAACATCTCTATCAAAAAGTTACTTGTAAATTGAGGATCCCTATTTGAAATAATGTTGAGTTAAATACCTTAATACTATGTAACATTCTATAAAATTACTTTAATATATCATCTACTTTAAAAGGTGCTTTACAAGTTACAAAAGTGTCATACTTGTATAATCAGTTAGCTAACACCATAATGCTCTTCATACTATGAAGATTCAAAAAATAGATTGTGAGATCTATACTCATAATAGCTCATGACTTCACATGTTCAGGAAAGGGTTGCATTAGTTCACTTGGTGCTTGGACAACTCCCTCGTCTTATCAGAAAGTAAGACAATTTTTGACATATATTGGAACATAACCCCCCATGCTTGGCTAATTGAACCACTCTATGTTAGTTCCAAAGATTCTTCTACCCGATATGCTCAACCCAAATTGAATCATGACATAGAATCTCACATCTAATATTTTTCCACTTAGGAATGTACACCTAGTTAAGAGTGAAAATCAGGTTCCCATCCTTCAAGATAAACTTTTGTGTTCTTCCTACACTAACATGCTTTACCAACTTTGTTGCTTAAGGGTCCATGTGAAAATATTCTCAAATTTAATCTGATACTTCGCTAAGATCTCAACATTGCTTTCCCCTAGATTAAGAGCATAGAGATTCTCACTAAAAAATGGAATTTTCTAAATAGTTGAAGACATTATATTTTTCCATTAGTATATGCAAAGAAAAACATGATCTACACCATCGGTTTGCACTACACCAACAGACAGGGCACAACACTACCCAACGCCAAGGTTACCCAATACTGCCAAGTACAAAGCATCCCGACAAACACTATTCATTGTTACCCGATGACAAAAAGGACTAAGGAACCCGATGAGTAACCAACAGTGAAACCCGACGAAACAACAAAGAGAGGAACCCGACAAATGAAGGGAACCCTACGATCAGTTCAATGAAGGAACACTGACAGACTTTCAGTTCAACCTGACGGTCAAGAAAATACAGTCAGTTACATCCCACAAAAAGTGGATCTGACTTTCCACGTCAGATAAATCACTGAAGTTTTATATTTAGCTTCTTGATTTGTTTTAAATCCATTATGTGCGGAGAAAGCAATGTAATTATTATTTTTTTAATCAGTTTAACTATTTTAAAACATGCAAACTAAAGGATCAAGGTCAAGTTGTATACCTTGGATCTAGAGTTAACATTGTAATGTGTGATTCTAGAATAGGTCAAATACTTGTATAAATAGATGTTCAATCTATTGTGAACATGTTGTTCGATGATGATTGTAGCCACTGAGAGCATCTAAGGATCAGACAAGAGAATTCATGCAGAAGGAGAGAAAAGGATCAATTTAGTTTCAAGAATAGAACACAAGCTACCGACAAGCAGGAAAAGGTATTAATCAATCACTATAGGTGATATTCATATCATGAGAGCTTTAATCGATTAATCAATCACCATGAGATTACAAAGTAGATTATTCTTATGAGTCAAGAAGCAAACATAATGAATATAGAACTCATTGAAAGAGTATAGGCTATCGGTGTACTAAGAGAAGAGAATGAAAAACTAAAGCATGAGGTTAGAGTTAAGCAATAGCATAATGAAATTATCAAAAAGGATGAAGAAAGCAATAAGAGAATGGATGAGTTTCTTGAAGGACAATGAAGAGTCAACAACAACGGTCTAGGCTTTACCTAAAAAGGAGAATCATCACATCAATCCAATCCAAAGAATGTCTATGAAAATCCAAGACAAAAAAGGCTTACATGCAAACACTGTGGAAAGCAAGGCCACACATCAAATGTATGCCGAGGCAAAATGAAAGGTATTCCTAAATCTACATCTTCATTCGTAGGATTCTGTTATAAATGTAACAAGAAAGGACATAAAGCATATGAATGTAAGTCTAAGATGGATCAACCAAAGAAGGAAACCTACATGGACAAATATTGTCCTACATGAAAAATGAATGGGCATACAAGTCTTGAATGATGGAAAAAGAAAAGGCAAGCATGGAAGCCTAAAGGTCAAGAAACTCCCTATCAACCAAAGAGAATTGGAAATCAATATGTAAGGGACTACAATACATGGACAAATTGTACAACATGTGGTAGATATGGTCACATTGTTGCAAACTTCATGAGAGCATGGACCAAAAGGTCTAGAGGAAGGACAAACCCCAGAATGGCATGCTTACACTGTCATAAAGTTGGTCATCTCAAGAAAGACTGCAGAGACCGAATCACAGAGACAAACACATATCCCAATGGAAACACCATTGAAGATATCCAGAGGGATAGAGACAAAATGTGGAGAAAAGCTTCAAGTAATGATTAAGCTGGACCAAGCAATGCAAATGATGACACCCCATCCAATGGATCCGGTGACAGCACCACCGCCACTTAAGTTGAACAAGTAAGTATGGAACTGCACTACACCAAGTCATATTTTGAATCAGTTCCATTATACAAATTGATAGATAGTCAAAATCTGCATGAATAAATATGCATATTATGTTACTTGTTACAATTCTAAGAAAACAACCCCATCGGTAAACACATACCAAAAATCATCAGCGAACATAAAGGATGAGTTGTTTTACACTTATCGAGAATTGTCAGTCAACACAAAAAATGGCTAAGTTGCTAATGTAACCCGACACCCATCAGTAAGGAAGCAAAGTTATAAAGTTGTCATGATAGAACACCGATATTCATCGATGAAAGAAGAAATCTTAATAGCTAATCCTAAGCATCATGTAAAAACTAACAATGTTATGTGAGAATCTTCCCGATGAACTCTCTCTTCATGACCTGATGATTTGTTGAGAATTTATGACAGACTTAGGGAAAAAGTCTATAAATACTTGATGGGAGCACATCATTTTGCACACACAATTTGAGAAGAAAGAGCAGAGAAAAACAAGAGTGATAAGAGATCAGATAGCAGGACCTTGACTCGATCCAACACACTCCAAACAGATCACTCACTAGTTTCATAGATCGAAGTAAGTACCGAGTGCATCGAAGAACTCTATCATTATTTTCAAGAAAGCCCTAAATTTGAAAAATGATGGCAACCACTTCAAGAACCGTAAAGATTAAGAATGATAAGAAGAATATGGTTAGGTTGATAAAGAACAACACCTGTTTAGAACCAAAGTACAAGATATGCTCAGAGATTGCATCGTGGCCCGATGAATCCGGTGTATTTTCTAAGATTCCACCTAGGGTTTTGCTAATAGAGGACGTAAGGTCCTACATTCACTGCAAGATTGCTGAAATAGGTGATCTGGAGATAGACAAAGCTTACCAGAAGTTGTGTGATGCAGAAGGGAACCTAAAGGAAGAGCACAAAAACTTAGAGGTTAAAGGGATAACTAATGCCCTATATTTACTGAGGGTTTTCAAAACCAACTGGATTAGGTTAGTCTTGAGCAGAATGCATGATCATAAGTTGTGGTTAGATCAACCTAAGAAAATCACTAAGGATGTCCTTCATGTTGTAACTGGTTATCCAATAATCGACAAGCCTAAGGCACACAAGCATCCCTCCAGGCCAGAAGTTGGAAAGCTCACAAAAGCTATGTGGGATAACAGAGGTCTCAAAGTAAACACCATTACTGACAAGGAACTGAGGTTCGGTGCATGTGTAATTGATTACAAGATCTTTCAGGCAAGCAGGCTTAACAAAATTGCATCTACAATAGTAAGCACAACTTACAAGATAGTGACAAAGGGAATACAAATGGATCTATGTGAGATCTTGTTTAAAAAACTTGATGAGAACATGACAACAATCAGGTCTGCAAAGACTAATACATGTAAGTTCGGCTCACTCATCATGTGTATATTATTTTACTTTCAAGAACACTTTCCTTCATTAGGAAAAGTGAAGTGGGATACTACCAAACCAGTCACACTGCAAATTAGTGAACTTATTAAGTCACTAGGAGATAATTTTGATTCAGTTATGACTGCATACTTCCTTGAATTCAAGGAAAAGATGATGGAAAGAGTGAGGATCCCTGAGCAACTAATTGAAAAACATAGGGATGAGATATGTTTTATGGTGGATATAGATTTTACACACATAAAACCGGTTGTACCAAGAATAGCTTGGTTAGCACCTCTTGATTATGAGATCAACATAGATCAAGCTACCAATGCATTGATAAATGAGCCACTTGATAGAAAACAACCAAGGTTTGGCACATATGAAGAGGCCAAGTCAAAGATAAAAATGGGCCTAGTAATTAAGAAAACTGTCAAAAAGAAGAATAAGATGGTTAAGAATCTTGAAAAGATTCTATTGGTTAATGAGGAGGAATAAACAGAGAAAACATATGAACAGGGTACCATCGGTGAAGGACAAGATGAGAATAAATTAGATTTTGAGGCCACTGAATCTGATACACCTCCACCTCCTACAAAGAAACAAAGGACAAGGAGCCAAATAGAAAAAGACACTACACCTCTGAAGAAAGGTCAAGTGAGAACCTATAAGAGGAAGCAGCCAACAAAGCAAACAAAGCAGCAAATAGAGAAAAAAACACCTACAAAGAGGAGAAAAAGAATGGTCAGGACCAAAGCTGACATTGGATATTCCAAAGAGGATGAGCTTGATGTAAGTAAGAAAAGTTTTCTTACTAGAACAATTGATGAAATTGCTGAGTCAATTACTACTACTGGTACAATGACTGATAGAAAGACCAGACAATGGGATAAACTTAAACCAGAAGACCAAAACAAGATACAAGATGTCATAATTAGGGCAATAGTCAAGTTTAAATATGTATCAATAGAATTTATAAGCCAAATACCCAAAGAGCTAGGTAATAGAATTTCACAACAATGGTCATATGCTCTTCATACAGAAAAGGAAGCAAGGGAGAGAGTACTTGTAACACATATGCCTCCCGAATCAAAGATGGAAGAAATCAAGGAAATAATGAAGAAGCACTCAAGTAAATTTGTAGCTAAGATTAGAGATTACAAAGTGCTAGAAGATAAGTTTATAGAGCTGGATAGCATGACCGAGACCAAATGGAGACAACTCTTAGATCTGCCTGCAGATTCAACAAGTTGTGAGAATCAATTACTTCTCACCGACACACCTCATGTAGAGGAGGAGAAAGATAAGGAAAGTCCTCAACACATTACTTTGGATAATTTAGATAATTCTGAGCCAATTGACTTTGACAAAGTCATGGATGATCTTAAAATTCAAGACATCACTCGGTATGATTTTGATAAGGATCCACAAAAGGATGATGATGTTATATTTATATCACTTAAGGATCAGATCAAGCAACAACAAATAAAGACCCAAGAAAATAAAGACATGGATGTTGCTGATGAAATATGGTCAGACACATCA
Source organism: Thuja plicata (assembly GCA_018584345.1). NCBI lineage: Eukaryota > Viridiplantae > Streptophyta > Pinopsida > Cupressales > Cupressaceae > Thuja > Thuja plicata. The sequence goes on along the minus strand of MU226648.1, from coordinate 225,000 downwards.
ATTATTGGCATCAAAAGACTAGACCCTACCGATCAACTACAAAAAGATGAAGATGCCACTGCTCAATAGGATCAAACCGATGAGCAGGACACAAATCAAGATGTAGCACAGGTGAGCACTCAAGATAATATGCCAATGCTAATAAAGGCCATAAATTTTCTAGAAGGTAATGAAAAATCTAATGCAGTAGATACAAGCATACTCAAGGACAAGGGTGATGCAAAGTTAAAGGACACAACCAATACAACAAAGGATACAACTATAGAGAAAGTTGCAACTGATGATCAGAAAGACAAATCTACTAATCAAAGCAAAGAGGAAGAAAAAAAAGTAGAAGAGGACAAGAAGAAAGAAAAAGGTGAAGAAGACAAGACAGATGAGCATGAGAAGAAATTAGAATAAAAATCTGCAGAGACACCCAAGGTTGATGGAGAGATGTCTTCACCAAACTGACAGGTGAACCCCAAGCAGAAAACATGAGAAGCATCATCAACAAAGCCTTCACCGAGAACTTTAGAAAAGACAAATGAACTAGCAATGGTAGTTCATACATCTTCATCCACACAAATCTCAAGGAAGAAGAAAAGAAAGCATAAGAATCTAGTTACTCTAGATGAAATCATAGAGATTCTAGTTTGTGATCCCAGGACATTGGATCCAACTGAATTGACACAGTATTCAAGACTTTTTAAAAGGAAATAAATGCAAGACAAATTGAGAAAAGCCACCAAAGAAGCAAAGGTACTTGAAGTAGCATGAGGAATACTTCAACAAATTGTACCTGTTGTAGATGTTGATCAAACAGCCCCAATGCTTGATCAATTAGTGTTTCTCACAAATCCAATCACATCTCAGAACATAGATGCTAAGAAGGCTAAGGAGGATAGACTTGAACAGAAGTATGAGTTCAAATTAGCTAAGAAGATAAGCCAAGAAGTGGCATTGAAAAAGGTAAAGCTTTTTGAACTAGTTAGCACAATAGATCCAATAATCTCAAAAGCTATTACCTTGATACAAAATTTATTCACGCTAGATCAACTCACAAAGGAGTATAGAGAAAAGATAGCACATATAGATGTTGATCTTCAAACAACAGAGAGTCTCACGAATAGTGAAGAGGAAATCAAATTGCACAATGAGCATCTCAAGCAAGCTCAAAAATTGAGACAAGACATACAGATTGCAGAAACAAAGTTTAGAGATGAGGTAATTGAGCTTCAAGCTCAAATCTTACTAACACTCTCATTACTGTAGAAAAATATGACAAAGGCAAGAACACTAATTCCCACCCCAGAAAAGTCTTTCCTAGATAGCATTTATGATATGCATTCAAGAATAGAGCTAGAGCACATGGCACTAGAACTCCTGAAAGAAAAATGGGAGAAATTGCTTGAAGATATCAAGACAACCCACTCACATATTCTTGACACATTGTAAGTTACACATTTTTGTCACATTTTTAACAACTTATAAGTTGTACATTTTTTTCATGAGTATCAAATAAAGGGGAAAATGATACGTACAATCAACAATAAAAGGGGAATTGAAGGATGAAATGATTTGTACAATCGGTCAGTTGAAAGAGAAAAGAACATGGAATGTATAGTATAAAGGCAAGTATACATGTACATATACTTATACTATACCGATGCATACAGTTAGGGGGATTCATATAATGACAAGGATATATACATGGTGTACATACTAAACACTTTAGTATTATGCACATATCAGTTTTTTATACTAATTTCAAAGGGGGAGATTGAAGACATTATATTTTTCCATTAGTATATGTAAGGAAAAACATGATCTACACCATTGGTTTACATTACACTGAAAGATAGGGCACAACACTACCCGACGCCAAGGTTACCTGATACTGCCAAGTACAAAGCATCCTGCCAAACACTATTTAGCGTTACCTGATGACCAAAAGTACTAAGAACTCGACGAGTAACAAACAGTGCAACCTGAAGAAACAACAAAGAGAGGAACCTGACAAAGGAAGGGAACCCAACAATCAGTTCAATGAAGGAACACTGACAGAATTTTAGTTCAACCTGACGGTCAAGAACCGACAGTCAGTTACATCCCGCAAAAAGTGGATCTGACTTTCCATGTCAGATAAATCACTAAAGTTTTATATTTAGCTTCTTGATTTGTTTTAAATCCATTATGTGTGGAGAAAGCAATGCAATTATTATTGTTTTAATCAGTTCAACTATTTTAAAACATGCAAACTAAAGGATTAAGGTCAAGTTGTATACCTTGGATCTAGAGTTAACATTGTAATGCGTGATTCTAGAATAGGTCAAATACTTGTATAAAAAGATACTCAGTATATTGTGAATATGTTGTTCAATGATGATTGTAGCCACTAAGAGCATCTAAGGATTAGACAAGAGAATTCATGCAGAAGGACAGAAAAGGACAATTCAGTTTCAAGAATAGAACACAGGATACCGATGAGCAGGAAAAGGTATTAATCAATCACTATAGGTGATATTCATATTATGATAACTTTAATGGATCTGTGATCAGAAATTATAGATTGCATACAGTCAGGTCAAACATATTGTACTCATTCTAACAAGTGTTCAATAGTAGAATTCAATAGCAGAATTCAATAGCAGAATTCAATTGCATATAAAATTTATAGTAGAATTCAATAGCACGTTGTCTCTCTTATCTTCCATAATCTCAGACAAGTTTTTACATGTTGATTTTAGAATTTCTCAAATTTGGTTTAACACTTCATTTTAAATAATTAATTATCCCAATGGAAACATAGTAATCTCGATAGTTGCAAGGTGAAAATTTTCAAAATGCAGACTCCTCACACTGTGCCAACGGTTATCAAGATGGGGTCAGCAGGGGAGGCTCTACCAATGCAAGGTTTCTTGGAGGGCTTGTCTAGTTTGCAACAAGATGCTCTAATTACAGCTTCTATTATTTCTAGCCTTCGCTCAAATCTCTCTGCCTCAACCAGTTTGGGGCTTTCTAGGGGTGTTAGGTGCTACTCCACCTCTGGGTGATTTGGTGGTTGTTGTTGTTCCTAGCATTGATGGTGGAAGGGTTTTTTTTGGATCAATTCTCACTAGGCATTCTTCTCAGAGATCTAGTACTGGATCTACTAAGATGGTGAATAAGTGTGTTCACCCAAAACCTCCCTTTGTTGATGTTGTTAGATGGAGCTTTTCTCATGTAGAAAAATTGACTACTATTGATGTTTTTCTTTCTCCATCGAAGGAGAATGTTGACATCCACTATGTTGGTGTGTGGTCCAGATGTGGTGGAAAAGGTGGATTTCTACCAACATTGTGGGTTGGTTTGTAGATTCAGTGGTTTCTGGCCTTATCTTCCCAATCTTCATCATTGGGTGATGAATTCATGGATACCCTTGGTTCCTGGTAATATAAATCTTTTCCCTTGTGTAAACATTTTTTTTATTTCTCTTTTTACTTTTTCTAAAGAATGAGATTTGGTGCTTAGCAAGTTGTGGGCTTGGAGGACCCACTCTCTCTCAGCCAAACCCTAGACAATTTCCTTTAACCCTCTTATTGAACCACTTAGCATGTGTCCTGGGTGGGATTAGCTCCCCTATCATCCCCTTCACTTTTGGGAGAATTCTTGTTTTGAGGCCATTGACAACTCTATTGTTCATTTCATAAAAGTGGATGAGACTACGACAACTATGGGTCTCTCTACATTTGCACGAATTTTGGTGGACATCAATATCTCCAAACCTCTCCCTAGAGATGTGGTTCTCATGGTGGGAGATAGGTCATGGACTCCGTTGGTGGATTATGAGGGCATCCCTTTTCACTATAGTTTATGTTTTTTTTTCTATTGGTCACTTGGCTACTGATTGTCCTCTTATGCGGCGTAAATGCAATGCCAAGAACATTTGATTGTCCTGGATTCTAATTTTTTCTTTGATGAAGACTATCATGCTGACAATGTGGATGAAGCTCATATTGCAAATATGGGTCATGTTGCAAGTTTAGGTGATTCTCTTGTTGTAAATCAGGTCATCCATGAGAAGACCACTTTTTCTCCTATTGGTGCGGCCCCCTTTGGCCATGACAACCTTTCTTTCCATGTTGCTCCTACTCTACTCCAATCTCCAACTGATAATGTGCAACTTTCTCAGCACTTTGGCCCTTATGTTGATAGTTGTCCAAATATAGTTTCATTAGGTTTTCCCCCTTGTGGTCAGGATCCTAAGGACATCATCTCCTGGATAATTGTTAAAAAGCGCAAGGAAAATAGTTCTTTTAACTCACATTCTTCTCCACGAGTCGTGTCTCCCACTATTGAGGAGGGCTACTAGCCTTTATTCTAGTGAGTTGTTTATAATTTGTATTATGGATTTTCCAACACCTTTATTTTTAGTGTGTTGGTAGTGAGTCATTGACGACCTCTACTTGTAAAATCTAGCGCCCCTACTAATGTGTTGTTCTCTTTGATGTCTTCAGGATATGATTGTGTAAGGGTCAACCACCTTGTTAGGTTGCTGATTTTAATCAAAATATAATAACCTCGATGTCAATGCCTTCCTTTTTCTATTTGAAATGATCACTTATTCTTCTCTATACAACATCACCATTTGTCCATCTATAGTTACCACCAGACTTACATTCAAGGATTTATCTAGAGTTGTACTTTTTTCATTGATGATATGTAGTCAAGTGTGTTCATTAATATAAATAGGGCTGAACACATTTTATTTTCACATATTCTAGATTTGTTTAACTACATATTTCTTTAAGGGGCCCCTAGAAATTGCGGTTTGATCCATTTGGCCAATACCTTGAGCCAAACCATGACTTAAATTTTTAAAATATAATTGATAAGTTGTAGGAAGTGAATTTTTTTTGTTGATACCATGCTCTAATATGTTTGTAAATTTCCCCAGTTTGACTTCTAAAGAATATTTATACTTAAGGTCACTACGGTCCTTGGTTTGGCTTCATTTGCCTATTATCAACTTTGTTACTATAATGCTCGATGGATTCATTACTATCACAATGTCTCTAAGTCTTGAATTACAAATTAATTAAGTGTAGCCTTAGTTGAGAATTCATTCAATCCTTACAAGAACTTAAGGGACTCTATGAAGGGGATGATTTTAGCAAGCAATACAAATATCAATAGTATTGCTACATATAGACATCAACAATGTTTCTACTTCAGCTTGAATCCTCTTGAGCACTGAGATTTGATCAAAAAGGCTTTTTCGTAACTACTACTTGTGAATACCAAAAAGTTACAAGGTTACATGAAAGAGCTCTACAGTCAGTATTTTTGTCTTTATACAAAATAGATTCCATATAGTTTTTTGTAACTAAGAAATAGTTTTGGTGCAGTTGGAGTCCCTACCAAATGCAATAACAACACACACAAGAGAAACAAAATTCATGTTTGATCCACTAGTTGCAAGACTAGGTAGCATGGTTTCTTCTTAAATAAAGATAAAACTATCCTATTAAAAATTGTAACATGTTGTTATTTCTCCTTGGTGATCTTTGGGTTGGTTATAAAGTTAATGGGGGTGAAATGTGTGTACAATTATTATGGAAGTGGCAATGAAAGGTGAATAAATCATGGCTTGCCATAAAAAAGAGAGGTTTCATGAAGAAAAATTATCTATGCAGATTTGGTAAGATATTTTCCTAAGAATTTAAAATCAATAAAATCTTTGATTGTGCACATATATATCCTTACCTATAAAGTGTGGAAGAAATTTGAAGACTTCGGGCTCAATGACTTCAAGGAATTTCTCAGCCACCTTCCAAGATAATTTTCCTACAAAAAATAAAAGTTGAGCTCTAAAATTATTCAAAGATAAATAGTAATAGGAAATTTGTTGCAAGAGACTTTTAACTTGCATGTTGTGAAAAAACAATCAATGTGATTATTCAGAGATTAGCAGTTGATTTCTCTCGATTTGTTATTTGTTGTTAGTAAGAAGATGAACTATTACCCTTTTTCTTTCTCCTCATAATCCATACTATAGTATTTTCTTTGTAGAGGCAACCTCATTACAAAATAAAAAATGTAAGAAAAAGAAAAAAATTTAGATCAAATTGATAAAACAAAGAGATACTAACCCACATGAAGCTTCCTTAAAACATTGGTGAAACTCCTCAAAGTTAGGAGACCTAAATTTTAGAATTGCTCAATTTGGTTTAACACTTTATTTTAAACAAGTAATTATCCCAATAGAGACATAACAACTTTGATGTCAATTCCTTCTCCTTTCTATTTGAAATGGTCACTTATTCTTCTCTATACAACATCACCATTTCTCCATCTACAGTTTCCATAAACCCTATATTCAAGGATTTATCTAGAGCAATACATTTTCCTTTGATATGTAATCAAACATGTTCATGAATATAAGTGGATCAAAAGATATTTTATTGTCCATTTTTCTAAATTATTTTAACTATTTATCTCCTACATTATTTTACGGGGCCCCTAGAAATTGTGGTCTAATCTTTTTGGCCAATACCTTGAATAAGACCATGGCTTAAATTCTTAGAATATAATTGATAAGCTGTAATAAATGAATATTTTGTGTTGATACCATGCTCTGATATGTTTTTAAACTACCCCAGTGTGAGGCCTCCCCCCGACCCATCATAGCATTACTGTTCGATCACACTTTGATACTTTATGTTTTGATACATTGATACACTTTTTGATTATCCTGACAGAGACTCGAGATATTATGTTTATGATGATGATTATATTGTATGGATTACATTTTGATATGGATTAGACCTAGAACATGTGGTTAATTTTGATTATATATGTTTAGATAAGTGAACTGATGAGAAGATCGGATCGTGATTAGACTTGATTATTTCATAGATGTTATGTCATGATGATTATGAAATTATTATGTTTTAAATATTTCTGTATGAAAATTGTAATTAGAAATTTAATTCTGCTTATTAATTAATGTTGCTAAGTATGAATTGAATATGTATATTTCATGTGATTTTATTATCTTGGACTACTGATGCTCGAGTTAAGTGTGTAGGAAAGAGAACCATGGAATTATTTGGAGAATCAGGGCTAAACACATGTGAATTGAGTAAGCCAAGGTTTAATCCAATAAGAGGTTGAAACCTCATTGTAATGTGATCTTTGTTGTAAATGTAATCTAAATGTGTGTTAATAGTTTAAATTCATGTTGTTGTTTGGACATGTCATTGTGAATGTGATGTGTATTTTTTTTTTGTCAATTGACACTTGTATTGTCCATGTGGATGGTGAAATGTCAAATTAGGGCTTGGGAAAGAATCACCAAATCTTATAGGATGTTATATTAATCCCACTTGCATATAGATGTCTTGTAGGGATCACATTAAGTTAGAACTCGGATTTGAATTTTAGGGGTACTTCGGAGGGGTCAAAAGTGACCCTAGAGTGTATTTTTGGCCAGAATTAGTTAACCCTAAGGGGTTACCTTGGGTTGGGGGCTAGTTTTTACCTATGAGAAAGTCTAGATCACCATTATGGCCCTCCAAAATGCCTACTTTTCAAAAGTGGCGAAAATAAAAATGACCTTATGCATCTAACTTGTCCCACACTCCTTACTAAACTCTCAATTAAGAGGGGAGATAAGAGATAAGACAAAAGGGCTAGAGGGCATGTCTCATTAATTGCTAGGTCTTGAGTACACTTCTAGGTGTCTTTTTAGAGGGTTTGGAGAAACTTAGTGCATGTTCACCCACTCTCTAATTTTAGAGACAATTAGGGTTGGAGGAAGGAAAAAGGAAAGAATAAGGGCTTCTTCTCAACTAGATTCTTGCCATTTTTCTTGCACTAAGGTTGGTGGATTCTTTCCATGGAGAAATACTCTTGCATTTTAGATTTGTATGTTATTATTTTATGAATATGTAAATCTTTTATGGTGTTCATATATGTAAATCTTGTATAGTGTTGTTGTATGTAGATTTTGTTTGTTGTTATGTGTTGGGTTGGGAATGCATTTAGATTTTGTATCATTTCTTATTCTTTTGGATTGGGAGTGTTGTTCATGGGAGTTTAAGACATTAATCACCCTTTGAGAAGGGAAGAAGTGGCCTTGGGTGAAGGGGTTAGTTGGGCTCTCCATTATAGTGAGAGTCTCTTCTCTTGGAGAAGAAGGATAATTTCATGGAGTATGGGCTTCATGAAGCTATGTTATAAATATTGTTTTTGGTATAGAAATGACCAAATGTGTATATGAAAGGAATGTCAATGTAGCCTTGGAAAGGCATGGAAAAACTCTTGTTGAGGAATTTGAAAATGCAATGGCATTCCCCTCTTTGGAAAAGTCCACCTTCACCCTACTTCAATGGGTTTGGAAAACTCATTTGTGAAGCCTTGGTTGGGAGTTAGTTGTTGTGTTGTGCATATATGTTAGTTGTGAGAATTTGGATGTGTTATCTATTTAGCCTTGGTTCTCCAAGCTCGGGGGTGGTCTCCTTAAGACGTTGGTTGGGAGGTGAGCTTCTCATGGTTCTCTTCATATAAATTGTAGATTTTGAATTCAAGAAGATTGTGGAAAAGCTTGGGAGAAATCTTCATTTTTGGTGTAGTTGTGTGAGAGCAACTTTAGTGTTGTATGATTACTCCTTTGTATTGAGATTAATTTCTTGTGGAGTGATGTAATGTCCATATTTGAAAGCTCTATCAAGCAAATGTGTAGAGCTCTTATTCATTATATAATAGATTCATTAAAGGATGTAAAACAATGTAATGGTCTTTCATAGTAGATATAATCTTGTGGAATTATGTTCTTATAATCTTCATAATGTAATTGATTGCAAATTTTCAAGTTTAAAAAAAAAAAAGCACTTCATTCTTCTTTGGAAATCTACATTCAATTTGAATAGGTTCAATACATGCTTAAAAATCTTAATTACAACTTCCATTCTTGAGAAGAAAAGATAAAATATGAAACAATGGTAAATCAATAAGTTAGTTATTAAAGTAAAAAGAAATCCAACTAATATCATTATTCAATCTATAATTTACTTATTGTATTACACTACTAAAATAATTCAATGCACACATTTAACTACCTCTATAAAAAAATTAAGAAAACAATATAAGCTAAACCTCAATAATACCAATGTTAGTTTCTAGATTTTTAGAGAAAAAATACTCTCTGAAATTGGTATGGAAAGGAAAATAATTCTCTTTACCACAGAGAATATTCCCTCCCCAAGATGTCTTTTCCTAAGTAGAGTTAGCATGCTAACTCTCTAACCTAACCCCTTTATTAATAACTAATTTCTATTCATAAAACCATGAAAAAAAACATGTTATAGCATGTCTTGCTTAACACTCAAAATGATTATAAAAAAAAAATCGATATTAAAAATGATGATGGGACTTAGTTTTGAATGTTGCTTAGTAAATTCAAAAAAAAAGAGGCTGCAAATATATTGTGTGGGCTTCACACCACCCTCCCCAAAACTCATGCCACCTTTCTGAAATGTCATTATGTCATTTACCCCAAGTAAAATCCCCTTATTCACTTGCCCCCATGCGTATTTGGGTTGTCATCTTTTGTTTGTTGCATTGAAAGGGAAACAATGTAGTGGGCCCTCCTCATCCTTGGAAGCAAACGCATGCTTTTTCAAAAAAAGCTTTTACTTGAATGAAAATTTTGCCACCTTTTAGTAGATAGGGATTTCCATCACCCCACCCACTTGGAAAGTGGGCCATGGGGATAAGGGGGTGATGTGAAAGGTAGATAGGTTAGACTAGTAGGGTGATGTGATAGCTTGGTAGGTGATAGGATAGGCTAGTTAGTAGGGTAGGCTAGTTAGTAGGATAGGTGGGTTAATAGGGTTGTTTAGGCTAGTTGAGTAAGATTAGTAATTAATAAATTTATTATTATGTTCTAATTTATTTAGTATGGAATCAACCTTTAATATATTTTATCCAATAGTTAATTAGTAAAATGAATCATTATTATTAGCAGTTAAATTAATTTTATTAAGTTAATTGGAATATATATTGTTCGTATGTTCTAGGGGTTAAAGATTAAATTGATTTTCTATTAGAGAATGATTTAATTGTTTTACTAGAGGTAATTTAAATGTTAAAAGTTTATTTAATTGTTTTACTAAAGGAATAATTTAATTGTTTTACTAGAGGTAATTTAAATGTTAAAAGTTAATTTAATTGTTTTACTAGAGGATTAATTTAATTGTTTTTTCTTAAAGGTTAATTTAAATTTTGTTAGGGGATTAATGGATTAGAATTGTTGTTAGAAAGTTAGGAAAGTAGACTAGATTATGATTATTAGATTTTAATTAATAGTTTACTTGATATAGTGAAATTGTTATTAAATTTTAATTATGTCAAGGGGTAAATGGTTCATGTATGTTTGTTTAAAAGGGAGTAGAATTTAATTAATCTTTTATTAGTGGATATTTTATTATGTATGTTTAAGTGGGTCTAGGGGAAGTTAAGAAAGGTTATACGAATTAATTTTTGAAATTAATTTAGTTCTTTTTTAGTTAGTTAACTAATGAGTGTGTAATAGTTATATCGAGGTCATTTATAGATGTTAGTAGTTAATGTCGAAAGAGTAATTGGTACCAGACTTAGAATGGATTAAGTTGTAATCAAGGTTAAGAATTAAAGTAATTTTCTAGGTCAACCTAATTCAACACATGATCTTATCAATCTAACTACCATCACGATACTACATGTGGTTAAACATAAAACTATAGTTAATTCAATCTGACCCAAGACTTCATGTAACCCGTACATCAAGCTGATGCTCAAACTCTGCATCCATATGTGATGTAACCCTAATTCAACCTATGAATATACCTTGCAACTTGAAGGTTAAATTTACCATGTAATCACATTACCTTAACTCATCCATTGTTAGTTATATGTACTTGTGTTTTAAAAAAAAAAATTTGTCTTTGTGTTTTGCCCTAATTTTGGGCATGACATTTTGGTATCAGAGCCATGTTTTCACACTAGGAACCTAACCCATTATGTTTCAACTCATTCAAAACTTAAATTATTGTGTAGGATGTGTGTCGTCACCAGAGCTAATCGATGAGGCAGAGGTCGTAGAGCTCCCCATGTTGGGGCAGGACAGGAGGATCCACCACCTCCACCACCTCAAAATCCTAACCAGGATATTTTGGATGTTCTCCAAAATCTGATTGGGGTAATTCAGCAGAGACTACCACCCATAGTTCAGTAGCAGATTCCTGAAGGGGAAGCACATATTTTAGAAAATGCTAGAGCAGTTAGCAGAGAGAGAAGTAGGAGTCCCCCACTCAGTTCTGTTGAGGGTCATGATGATCAAGAGGGTGAGTCAGTTCATCAGGTTGTAATACCATGCGAGCATGAGATACATGTCAGAGAGAGGCCCCTTAGAGATGTTGGAGATGAGATCCAAGAGTTATTGTGACTCCATCCACCCTTGTTTTTGGGATCCACTGACAGATCAATAGCAGAGGCCTGGTTACAGAGTTTACAGTGATGTTTTAGATTGTGCCCTTATGGGAGTAATCTAAAGGCATGACTTGTAGTCCATCTCCTATGAGAGAAGGCTTCCACTTGGTGGGAGTAGGAGGTGTCCATAGGTGGAGTGAGTATTGACATACTCACTTGGGAGACTTTTGTGGCCCATTTTTGAGAGAGGTATCTCTCTGCGCATTTCAAACAGAGACAAAATAGAGGAGTTCCATGATCTCTAGCAGAGAGGCCTCATAATGGCCCAGTATGAGAGTCAGTTTCTCAAGCTCCTTCCTTATGTTGATTACATGAAGGATGAGAAATTATGTATCCACCATTTCATTAAGGGACTTAATATGTCTCTTTAGGGCATAGTACACTTAGCCTTTCCTACCACATTCAGAGAGACAGTTGAGATGACACTTGTAGCTTAGGACATTCGTACTAGACAGGAGTCCCAAGATCATTCTTGGCACTGAAACCCCTCTTCCCAGTAGTCAAAATAGCAGAGACCCCCTTGGAAAGGGAAATAGAATCACTCAGCAGGATTCTTTAAGGGTCAACAGTCACAGCAGGATTCTTAACAGAGGCATTCATAAGGTTATCAGGGCTCTAAGCCCAGACAGTGGCAGTTTTAGGGTCCTAGATAAGATCAGAGGACACAGACCCCTCAGACACAGCTAGCTAGGACTCAGTAGTCCTCTAGGGGTGGATATAGTGGTTCTAGTAAGACCGGAGGGTCACAGTAGCCTAGGACACAAGGAGTGCAGATTTAGACCTGAGGGGCATCTTACACTTGTGGTGGTATGGGTCATATAGAAAGAGAGTGCCCATAGGGACAGTCAGCCAGTGGTCAGAGAGGGGATACCTTAGAGCCTAGAGTTGGAGATATGGGTAGATCCCATAGAGTTTTTGTAGCTGTTGATAACCACCAGGCCGAGCACCAGGCCACGATCATAAAGGCCACAAGTGTGATTTAGGGTATCAGTGTTTCTATCTTATTTGATTCAGGAGCCACAGACTCCTTTATATCTACCTATGTAGTGGAGCATTACGGGCTGGTGGTAGTTAGACAGGATGTTAGTTGGGAGGTTGAGTTAGCTTCAGGAGCTAGAGTGTCTGTTAGTTCCTTAGTTCGCAGTTGTCAGATTCAGATTGGAGACTTAATCATGATGACTGATCTCCACATTACCCCTCTAGGTTCTTATGATGTAGTCTTTGGCATGGATTGGCTATATGCCCATAGTGCCAAGATGGATTTTTTTCAGAAGAGGGTTGAGTGTGTTGATGATCATGGTACTTCTATTGTGATATTTGGGGTACAAAGACACGTATCCCTTTGCATGATTTCCGCTATGAAGCTTAGGCGGTGCGTGTGAAAGGTATGTTAGTTATTTTCCATCACCATTAGTGATAGAGAGGAGGATTCATAGGGGGAGCCTTCGCTCGAGGATTATCCTATTCTTCAGGAGTTTGCAAATGTATTTCTTACCGAGCTACCTGGTATGCCTCCACCTAGGGCAGTTGATTTTCACATAGATCTTGTACTAGGAGTTGAGCCCGTATCTAGAGCACCTTATAGGATGACCACACATGAGCTCAATGAGCTCAAGATTTATTTAGAAGAGCTCTTGGAGAAAGGGCATGTCTGACCTAGTGTATCACCTTGGGGTGCACCAGTGATTTTTGTGAAAAAGAAAGATGGATCACTTAGATTGTGCATTGATTATCGAAAGTTGAATAAAGTAATAATTAAGAATTGATATCCACTCCCTAGGATCGATGATTTGTTTGATCAGTTTCAGGGTGCCTGAGTGTTCTCAAAGATAAATCTAAAGTCAGGGTACCATCAGTTACAGATTATGGAAAGTGATATCCACAAGACTAATTTTTGCACGATGTATGGTCACTATGAGTTCACAATAGTTCCATTTGGCCTCACAAATGCTCTAGCTATGTTCATGAGCCTCATGAATGAAGTATTTTGTACATTATTAGATAAATTTGTGGTAGTGTTTCTTGATGACATTTTGATATATTCTTGCAATTAGGAGGAGCATGAGGAGCATTTGAGATAGGTTATGCAGCGTTTGAGAGAGAATCAGTTATATGGCAGCTTGTCAAAGTGTGTCTTCTTTAGACCCGAGGTGCATTATCTTCATCATGTTATATCCAGAGATGGGATCTCTATGGACCCATCAAAGATTAGAGTCATTATGGATTGGCCAGCACCCACCAGTGTCACTAAGGTCAGAAGCTTTATGGGCTTAGCAGGATATTATAGATGCTTTGTAGCAGGATTTTCTAAAGTAGCTCATCCCATCACCTCCCTTTAGAGAAAGGAAAAGAAGTATAAATGGACAGAGAAGTGTGAGAGAGATTTCTAGGAGCTCAAGAGAGCCCTCACTAGTGCACCTATTTTAGCAATGTCAGATCCTTCGGAAAATTTTGTTGTATGTATGGATGCTTCATTGAATGGGTTAGGAGCAATCCTTATGCAGGAGGGTCATCCTATAGCTTTCGATTCTAGGAAGCTAAAGACTCACAAGCTTAATTATCCTACTCATGACCTAGAACTCACAGCGGTGGTTCATGCTTAGTGATATGGTGACACTTCCTTCTAGGTCACCGATTTGAGCTTCATTTAGATCACCAGAGCCTACAATATATCTTTACACAACCCAATCTTAATGCTAGGTAGAGGAGATGGATGGATTTTTTGTGTGAGTATGATTTTGATGTTCATTACATCAAGGTGAAGGAGAATGTAGTTGCAGATGCCTTGAGTAGGAGGAGACATGAGCTCGCATCTATGACTTCTAGTACATATTTGAGGGGGCACATTTTGCATCACTTTCCAGAGGATGGATTATATGTGGAGGTTTGTCAATTTATTCATTCTTAGAGACCCCTTGAGGGTAGATTTGCAGAGTATTCTTTAGAGTCTAATGGACTTCTACGTCATAGGTGACGCATCTATGTACCTTCTGCGGGTGACTTGCGAGAGTTTATTATGCTTGAGGCTCACAGAGCACCCTATGCAGCTCATCTAGGAGTTAAGAAGTTTCATGCCGATCTAAGACCATTGTATCATTGGTCGGGCATGAGGTTCCAGATTGCCAGCATAGTTTCTAGATGTCTAGAGTGCCAGAGAGTGAAGGCAAAGCACAGCCATCCAGGTGGGCTCCTGCAACCACATGAGATTGCCGAGTAGAAGTGGTATACTATATCTATGGACTTCATTGTTGGTCTCCCTATGTCTTCTCACCGCCATGACGCTATCTTGGTGACAGTCGACATTTTTACCAAGGTTTTCCACTTCTCACCCGTGCATACTACATTCACGGCATGAGATGTAGCTCAGGTATTTTTGTAGAATATTGTTAGACTTCATGGAATTTCCCATAAGATCATCTTTGGTAGAGACTCTATGTTCACATAAACTTTTTGGAGAGAGTTACAGATAGCATTGGGCACTAGACTAAATTTCAATACGGCACAACACCCTCAGAGAGATGGACAGATAGAGAGGGTCAACTAGGTGGTAGAGGATATGTTACTTATGTATGTGATGGACCATCAGGTCAAGTGGGAGGAATACCTACATCTGGTTGAGTTTGCTTATAATAATAGGCATCATTCTTCTATAGGTATGTCGCCATATCAGGCCTTGTATGGAAGACCATGTAGGACACCACTGAGTTGGGATAGGATTGAGGATAGAGTGTCTATTAGACCCTAGTTGGTCAAGGATATGGAGCAGCAGGTAGTCTTGATTAGACAGTGTCTTAGAAAGGCTCAGGATCGACAGAAGAAGTATGCAGATGAAAAGTGGGTTGATCATGAGTATATGGTTGGAGATAGGGTCTTTTTGAGAGTGCACCCGCATAAGAGTCCAATCCATTTTGAAAAGGGCTCTAAATTACCACCTTGCTTTGTTGGACCTTTTGAGATATTGGAGAGGATAGGACCAGTTGCCTACCGTCTATCCTTGCTACCCAGCCTGTCACGCATCCATGATGTGTTTCATGTATCTGTGTTATAAAAATATGTTTATGATGAGTCTCATGTGATAGATTGGGATGCCTTGCAGGTGGAATCGAACGGACAGCTGGCACTAGAGCCCATTCACATTATAGCCCAATGGACCCTTGCACTTTGAGGCCAAGAGCTAGACCAGGTTAGGGTCCAGTGGGATTATTATGATGAGGTCATCGCTTCATGGGAGGACGCAGCACAGATGAGATCTCAGTACCCTTATCTTTTTAATCAACTCTAGGAGGAAGTTCATGCCTAGTGGGGGAGGATGTGAGGCCTCACCCCGACCCATCATAGCATTACTATTCGATCACACTTTGATATTTTATATTTTAATACACTTTTTGATTATCCTGATAGAGAATCGAGATATGTTTATGATGATGATTATATTGTATGGATTACATTTTGATATGGATTAGACCTAGAACATGTGGTTAATTTTGATTATATATGTTTAGATAAGTGAATTGATGAGAAGATCAGATCATGATTAGACTTGATTATTTCATGGATGTTATGTCATGATGATTATGGAATTATTATGTTTTAAACATTTTTGTATGAAAATTGTAATTAGGGATTTAATTTTGCTTATTGATTAATGTTGCTAAGTATGAATTAAATATATATATTTCATATGATTTTATTATCTCGGACTACTGATGCTCAAGTTAAGTGTGCAGGAAAGAGAACCATTGAATTATTCAGAGAATCAGGGATAAACACATGTGAATTAAGTAAGCCAAGGTTTAATCCAATAAGGGATTTAAACCTCATTGTAATGTGATCTTTGTTGTAAATGTAATTTGAATGTGTGTTAATAGTTTAAATTCATGTTGTTGTTTGCACATGTCATTGTGAATGTGATGTGTATTTTTTTTGGTGTCACTTGACACTTGTATTGTCCATGTGGATGGTGACATGTTAAATTAGGGCTTGGAAAAGAATCACCAAATCTTATAGGATTTTATATTAATCTCACTTGCATATAGATGTCTTGTAGGGATCACATCAAGTTGGAACTCAAATTTAAACTTTAGAGGTACTTTGGAGGGGTCAAAAGTGACCCTAGAGTGTATTTTTGGCTAGAATTAGTTAACCCTAAGGGGGTACCTTGGGTTGGAGGATAATTTTTACCTATGAGAAATCCTATATCACCATTATGGCCCTCCAAAATACCTATTTTTCAAAAGTGGCGAAAATAGAAATGGCCTCATAACTTGTCCCACACTCCTTACTAAAATCTCAATTAAGAGGGGACACAAGAGGTAAGACAAAATGACTAGAGGGCATGTCTCATTAATTGCTAGGTCTTGAGTACACTACTAGGGGTTTTTTTAGAGGGTTTGGAAGAATTTAGTGGGTGTTCACCTACTTTCTAATTTTAGAGACAATTAGGGTTGGAGGAAGGAAAAAGAAAAGGATAAGGGCTTCTTCTCAACTAGATTTTTGTCATTTTTCTTGGACCAAGGTTGGTGGATTCTTGCCATGGAGAAATACTCTTGCATTTTAGATTTGTATGTTATTATTTTATGAATATGTAAATCTTGTATGGTGTTCATATATGTAAATCTTGTATAGTGTTGTTGTATGTAGATTTTGTTGTTATGTGTTGGGTTGGGAATACATTTAGATTTTGTATCATTTCTTATTCTTTTAGATTGGGAGTGTTGTTTATGAGAGTTTAAGGCATTACTCACCCTTTGAGAAGGGAAGAAGTGGCCTTGGGTGAAGGGGTTAGTTGGGCTCTCCATTGTAGTGAGAGTTTCTTCTCTTGGAGAAGAGGGATAATTTCATGGAGTATGGGCTCTATGAAGCCATGTTGTAAATATTGTTTTTGGTATAGAAATGATCAAATGTGTATATGGAAGGAATGTCAATGTAGCCTTGAAAAGACATGAAAAAATTCGTATTGAGGAATTTGAAAATGCAATGGTATTCTCCTCCTTGGAAAAGCCCACCTTCACCCTACTTCAAGGGGTTTGAAAAACTCATTTGTGAAGCCTTGGTTGGGAGTTATTTGTTGTGTTGTGCATATATGTTAGTTGTGAGAATTTGGATGTGTTATCTATTTAGCCTTGGTTCTCCAAGCTCGAGGGTGGTCTCCTTAAGACGTTGGTTGGGAGGTGAGCTTCCCATGGTTCTCCTCATGTAAATTGCAGATTTTGAAGTCAAGAAGATTGTGGAAAAGCTTGGGAGAAATCTTCATTTTTGGTGTAGTTGTGTGAGAGCAACTTTAGTGTTGTATGATTACTCCTTTGTATTGAGATTAATTTCTTGTGGAGTGATGTAATGTCC
>MU226648.1:185509-207115 GCA_018584345.1 Thuja plicata | reverse complement strand
GTTGTGTGAGAGCAACTTTAGTGTTGTATGATTACTCCTTTGTATTGAGATTAATTTCTTGTGGAGTGATGTAATGTCCATATTTGAAAGCTCTATCAAGCAAATGTGTAGAGCTCTTATTCATTATGTAATAGATTCATTAAAGGATGTAAAACAATGTAATGGTCTTTCATAGTAGATATAATCTTGTGAAATTATGTTCTTATAATCTTCATAATGTAATTGATTGCAAATTTTCAAGTTAAAAAAAAAAAACAAAAAAAAAACCACTTCATTCTTCTTTGGAAATCTAGATTCAATTTCAATAGGTTCAATACGTGCTTAAAAATCTTTATTACAACTTCCATTCTTGAGAAGAAAAGATAAAACATGAAACAATTTGTAAATCAACAAGTTAGTTATTAAAGTAAAAACAAATCCAACTAATATCATTATTCAATCTATAATTTACTTAGTGTATTACACTATTAAAATAATTCAATGCACACATTTAACTACCTCTATAAAAAAATTAAAAAAATAATATAAGCTAAACCTCAATAGTACCAATGTTAGTTTCCAAATTTTTAGAGCAAAAATGCTCTCTGGAATTTGTATGGGAAGGGAAATAATTATCTTTACCACAGAGAATATTCCCTCTCCAAGATGTATTTTCCTATGTAGAGTTAGCATGCTAACTCTCTAACATAACCCCTTTGTTAATAACTAATTTCTATTAATAAAACCATAAAAAAAAACATGTCATAGCATGTCTTGCTTAACGTTCAAATGATAAAAAAAAAAAAAAAAAAAAAAAAAAAAAAAAAAAGGGATATTAAAAATGATGATGGGACTTGGTTTTGAATGTTGCTTGGTAAATTAAAAAAAAAGGGGGCTGCAAATATATTGTGTGGGCTTTACACCACCCTCCCCAAAACTCATGCCACCTTTCTGACATGTCATTATGTCATTTACCCCAAGTCAAATCCCCTTACTCACTTGCCCCCATGTGTACTTGGGCTGTAAGGGAAACATTGTAGTGGGCCCTCCTCATCCTTGGAAGCAAACACATGCTTTTTCAAAAAAAACTTTTACTTGCATGAAAATTTTGCCACCTTTTAGTAGATAGGGATTTCCATCACCCCACCCACTTGGCAAGTGGGCCATGTGGATAAGAGGGTGATGTGAAAGGTAGATAGGTTAGACTAGTAGGGTGATGTGACAGCTTGATAGGTGATAGGATAGGCTAGTTAGTAGGGTAAGCTAGTTAGTAGGATAGGTGGGTTAATAGGGTTGTTAGGTTAGTTGAGTAAGATTAGTAATTAATAAATTTATTATTATGTTCTGATTTATTAATTCCTGCCATAGGCAAGATATTATAGCATTCAATGTAATGCAACTGTTTCTATTTGTTGTCCAATTAGAACATTATATTTTTCAACAACTTTTTGTATTATATAGTTTTAATATATTTTGAGTTTTTTATATTGTAATAGAAATTATTTATGTCTAATTTTATCGGCTGAATGTGGCTACAGTAGTGTGTGAGGCTTTTGTCTTTTTGTGGAGAGAGATTTTTCATTTTAGTTGTCCAATGATAACACTTTTTTTTTTAACAACTTTTTGCATATATATAGTTCTAATATATTTTTAATTTTCTATTATTGAATTTTGCTACTATTGTTTATAATATTATATTTGTAATTAATTAATTATATTATACATTAATATTAACTTAATATAATATTAATATTATTTATTATATATTATATTATATTATATTCATAACAGTGCACAAAAAGTACCCAATCAATGTTAATTTAAATATCATTAATTACTTGAATATGATACTCTAATAGAAATCTTAATTTAATATTTACTATTTACTATTTAATATTTAATGTTCAACTATAATTAATGATTATATTTAGTTAATATTAAACTATCTTGTTGAGCGGACAAATAAATTTTCCATTTCCAAGTTATTTGCATCTGCTTCCAAATATCCTAAGGCTTAATCTTTAAGACTTAGGCAGGAACTAGACGCTATGCGTCCTTGTTTAGTATGGAATCAACCTTTAATATATTTTATCCAATGGTTAATTAGTAAAATGAATTATTATTATTAGTAGTTAAATTAATTTTATTAAGTTAATTGGAATATATATTGTTCATGTGTTCTAGGGGTTAAAGATTAAATTGATTTCTATTAGAGAATGATTTAATTGTTTTATTAGAGGTAATTTAAATGTTAAAATTTTATTTAATTATTTTACTAGAGGAATAATTTAATTGTTTTACTAGAGGTAATTTAAATGTTAAAAGTTAATTTAATTATTTTACTAGAGGATTAATTTAATTGTTTTTCTTAAATATTAATTTAAATTTTGTTAGGGGATTAATGGATTAGAATTGTTGTTAGTAAGTTAGGAAAGTAGACTAGATTATGATTATTAGATTTTAATTAATAGTTTATTTGATATAGTGAAATTGTTATTAAATTTTAATTATGTCAAGGGGTAAATGGTTCGTGTATGTTTGTTTAAAAGGGAGTAGAATTTAATTAATCCTTTATTAGTGGATATTTTATTATGTATGTTTAAGTGGGTCTAGGGGAAGTTAAGAAAGGTTATACGAATTAATTCTTGAAATTAATTTAGTTCTTTTTTAGTTAGTTAACTAGTGAGTGCGTAATAGTTATATCGGGGTCGTTTATAGATGTTAGTAGTTAATGTAGAAAGAGTAATTGGTACCAGACTTAGAATGGATTAAGTTTTAATCAAGGTTAAGAATTAAAGTAATTTGCTAGGTCAACCTAATTCAACACATGATCTTATCAATCTAACTACCATCACGATACTATACGTGGTTAAACATAAAACCATAGTTAATTCAATATGACCCAAGATTTCATGTAACCCGTACATCAAGCTGATTCTCAAACTCTGCATCTATATGTGACGTAACCCTAATTCAACCTATGAATATACCTTGCAACTTGAAGGCTAACTTCACCATGTAATCACATTACCTCAACTCATCCATTGTTAGTTGTATGTACTTGTGTTTTAAAAAAAAAAATTGTCTGTGTGTTTTGCCCTAGTTTTGGGCATGACACCCAGTTTGACTTCTTAAGAATATCCATAGGTAGGGTCCTTGGTTTGGCTTCATTTTTGTATTATCAACTCAGTTACTATTTTGTTTGACGGACTCATTACTATCACAAGGCCTCCAAGTATTGAATTACAAATAAATTAAGAGTAGATTCAATTGAGCATTCATTCAATCCTTGAAAGGACTTTAGGGACTACATGATGGATTTTATTTAGGCAAGCAATATAGATATCAACAATATTTCCACTTTACCTTGAATCCTCTTGAGGACCATGATTTGATTAAAAAGACATTTTTGGAACTACCATTTTTGGTACTAGGAAGATACAAGTCTACATAAAAGAGTTTTGTAGTCGATATTGTTGAACATATGGAATATTGAGAGGGGAGGGATGAATCAGTATTCCCTTGAAAAACTTAAAACCTTTGAATATCTCTCCACAACATAAGTTAAACTTTATAAAAAAGAAAGAGCAGAAAATAAATAACACATAGCACCAAAATTATTATCGTGGAAACCCAAGATGGGCGAAACCACAGAGAGGATTAACTCTCAAGTATTAGGTAATTGGTTACTAAATACAGGGTTGGATCACTATTAGTGTGGCTCACAGTCAGTGGGGATCACTACCCAAAATAAAAAACCAACTATTATAGATGAAAGTTGGCTTATGGTCTAAATATGAAATACAAAATTGAATTGTCAAAATTGCATTTGTATATGCATGAAATATAGTTATCTCTGAAGTACAAAAATCCTTCTATATAGTCACTAAATTAAATATATCAGTTCTCTATATACATCAGCAGATCACATTTACATATCGCATATCATTTTTTATATCAACATAGTCATCTTTCTTCTTGTGTTGATGTTTCTACCAATCTATACAAGCACTTTTAGTTGGCTTGGACCAAAGATAAAATCTTGTGAGTACGCTACCAAAAAGTGTTAGAGATGTCTGCCAAAACAAAAATATATCTCATGCTAAGAAAAATAGCTCTGGAACAAAACATCGATACACCATGCAATACACCAAAACAAGTGTCAGTGATACTGCCACTGGTAATACCGATGTCAAGCCTAGAGACAGATCGAAGATATAATTTTTAGAGAAACCAGAACAATGAAATCAATGACAACACATTAATGATAATATTAAAAATCTCTCCCTTTTCATTGATGGCAAACAAAATTTCTAGAAATCCAAAAATTGCAAAAATGCCAAAAGAACTCCCCCTAAGATGAGCAACCCTATTTTTTTGTTCTTTTTCAAAATCTTTTCTTTTTCTGTTTATTTACTCCCCCTTTTGACATAAATGAAAATAGGGTAATAACTCAAAAACTATATACAACTACAACTCAAAAGCTCAGAATACTTCAAGTTTTACCAGATTTGTCTTCCTCAAGGTCTTCTTAAGTTAGTGTAGAGTGTCAACCCATTTTTCCTTGTTGTTCCACTATTGAATAGCCTTTGTTAGAAGATGAACATGACTATGAATCAATGCCAATAAAGGGTATCCATCTTTAATGGAGGCAAGGGCGGTTAGGGTAACTTACAGTGCCTTCAACAAAGCATGATTCATTAACATGATGCAGTCTACACACATTTCTCAAAGATCACCCAAGGGCAGAATAATGTTCTCTTTTTTTTGTTGCAATGCAAATAATTTCTTATGTAACTCCTCAATTTAGGATTTGGTGGTACTAGTTAGATTTTATGAAAGATTGAAAGTATGATGCACCTGTCAGATGGATAACTCAATAGATTCAATCTCTTTATGGATTTCATTTGTGGCCTTCGACCCCTGAAGCCTATATTCATACAAAGAATTACCTTGCTCAAGAAGGTCTTGAACTTTCTCAATAAGCTGATGAAGATCAGAAAAAGAATTTGCACATCTACCCTTTAATTCCTGTAACAACTTATCCTTTATAGCTTCCTCTTTTTGATGATCTTTTTCATACAACCGAACTAGTTTATGTTACAGCTAGGAACAATTATTTGAAGAGCATAAATGGTCTCTTCAATGATATTATATTTTTCTTCTAAATCTTTAAAAAAATCATTTTTGGCCAAAGCCAAAATAGACTCACTTATTTGAAACTTCTGAAACAGGGTGACTTTTTTAAAATCAATAATCAACTTGGAAGTAGTAACAGGTTGAAACATGAGTGGAGAGGTGAGTAAGTTCTGAAGACATTATATTTTTCCATTAGTATATGCAAGGAAAAACATGGTAAACACCATCATTTTATACTACACTGACAGACAGGGCATAGGACTACCTGACGCCAAGGTTACCGATATTGCTAAGTACAAAGCATCCTGACGCAACACTATTTAGTGTTACCTAATGAAAGAAAAGACAAAGGAACCCGACGAGTAACCAACAATGCAACTCGATGAAACAGTCAAGAGTGGAACCTGACAGATCAAGGGAACCCGATGAACAATTCAAAGAAGGAACTCTGACAGACTTTCAGTTCACACCAACAATCTGATATCGAGAGTCAGTTACATCCCGCAAAAAGTGGATCTAACTTCCATGTCAGATAAATCACTGAAGTTCTATATTTAGCTTCTTGATTTGTTTTTGAATCCATTACATGAGGGAAGAGAAATGTAATTATTATTATTTTTATCAATCTTACTAATTTAAAACATGCAAACTAAAGGATCAAGGTCAAGTTGTATACCTTGGATCTAGAGTTAACATTGTAATGTGTGATTCTAGAATAGGTCAAAGAACTCATATAAATAGATGCTCAATAAATTTTGAACATGTTGTTCGATGATGATTTTAGCCACTGAGAGCATCTAAGGTTCAGACAAGAGAATTCATACAAAAGCACAGACAAAGATCAAATCAGTTTTCAAGAACAAGAACCAAGGCTACCGCCAAGCAGGAAAAGGTATTAATCAATCACTATAGGTGATATTTATATACTATAAGGTTTAATGGATCTGTGATAAAAAATTATAGATTGGATACAGTCAGGTTATACATATTATACACATTCTAACAAGTGTAGTACACTTTAAAAATTCTTTCAAGAAAGGTGGATTTAACAATCCTATTGTAAATCTCTTAACTGAGTGCACACTACATCAGTGTTGCTAAAGCTCTTAACAGAGTAGATCCTAATAGGTGTCCACATTAATACTCCTAACAGGGTAGATCATCAAAAGTGATCAAATTGTAAGCCTTAACCGACTCCCTTCCATTCTACAGATAGTGAAGTTTTGTGGGTGACATCCCCACCGCAATTTTTACTTCCTAACATGAGTTTTCTACGATATCATATCTTGTGTTATGTGTCTATTACTTTCATGAATGTTGCATACAATTAAGTTTATGAATTAATATTACATGCATAAGAAAGAACATCAGATTTGGTCAGTAATACAGTAAAGTTTGATTGCTAATGAAGTAAGGTGAAAAGTGTTAAAAGTTTTAGAGGTACTAATTCACCCCTCCCCTCTCAGTATTACTTCCCACTAATCCCAACAATTGGTATCAGAGCTGAGTATCCTCTTGGAAATCTTAAAGTATTAAGATAAAAGATCATACAATGGAGAAGTATAGATTTGATAAAAATATTGAGAATAAAAATCTTGAAATTTAGATGTTCTATGAACAGTATAAAGAAGCTAGAATCAACATGAGACAGTTGCTGGATGAAAGAAATAATATGGCATCTCACTGTAATGAGACACATTATCAAGAGGAAGAGATTCCAAATTTCTTTGAGTCTTTAGGATCAAATACAAGCAAAGCATCAGATACATCAGAAGAAAGCATCACAAGCCTAACTGAAATCAATCTACATCTGGCTGGACAAGTCAAATCTCTGCAAATTGGTCAAGAGACATAGATGGTAAGGGTGATTGATGTCATGAACAATGCTAGGGAAGCTAAAGAAGAAAGAACACTAGCTATTGATGATAGAAGAAAGATCATGGAAAAGCTACAAGAAAAAGAGTCTGAGATACAAAGACTTACAGAGCATCACCATGAGGTAACAAATTAGATTATTCTTATGAGTCAAGAAGCTAACAGAATGAATATGGAACTCATTGAAATAATATAGACTATCGGTGAACTAAGAGAAGAGAATGAATAACAAAAGCATGAGGTTAGAATTTAGCAACAACATAATGACATGATTAAGAGAGCTTAAGAAAGTACAAAAAGGATGGATGAATTATTGAATGCACAAAGAAGACCGAACACCAACACTGGACTAGGGTACACCGAGCATGGAGAGTCATCAAATGAAGCTAATCCAAATGATGCCTACATCAATCCTAGACCAAGGAAGATGACATGAAATCACTGTGGAAAACAAGGCTACACCTCAAATTTTTACAGAAGCAAAGAAAAAGGTATTCCTAAATCCACATTTACATTCATAGGACATTGTTATAATTATAGCAAGAAAGAACATAAAGCATATGAATGTAAATCAAAGGTGAAAGAACCAAAGAAGGAAACCTATATGGACAAGTAATGTCCCACCTATAAAATGCATGGTCACACATCTCTTGAATGTAGGAAGAAGAAAATTGAAGCATGGAAACCCAAAAATTAATAAAATGCATATAAATCAAGCAGAGTCGGTAATTCATATGTTTGGGATTACAATACATGGATAAACTACGCAGCATGTGGTAGATATGGTCACATTGCTGCAAACTGCATAAGAACATGGACCAAAAGGTCTAGAGGCTGGACCAACCCTAGAACGACATGTTTACACTATCATAAGGTTGGACATCTAAAGAAGGACTACAGAGACCGAATAATAGAAACCACCACTTTTGTAAATGGTAACACCATTGAAGACATCAAGAAAATAAGAAAGCAAATGTGGAGGAGAGCTTCAACCATTGAGGAAACTAGACCAAGCAATGCAGTAGGTGACACCTCATCCCATGGATCTGGTGACATCACCACCCCTACCTAAAATATGAACAAGTAAGTATAAAACTACACTACACCAAGTCATATTTTGCATCAGTTCCATTATACAAATTTATAGATAGTCAGAATCTGCATGAATAAAGATGCATATTATGCTACTTGTTACAATTCTGAGAAAACAACTCCGTCGATAAACACATACCAAAAATCATTGGTGAACATAAAAGGATGAGTTGTCTACACGTACCGAGAATTTTTGGTCAACACATAAAAAGACTAACTCGCTAATGTAAACTAACACCCGTCGTTAAGGAAGAAAAGTTACAAAGTTGTCTTGACACTACACTGAGATCCGTCGGTAAAAGAAACAATCTTAACAACTATCCTGAGCATCATGTCAATGATGAGAATGTTTTTTGATAGTTTAACTAATGAACTCTATCTTCATCACCTGACGAGTTGTTGAGCATTTATGACAGACTTAGGGAAAAAGTCTATAAATACTCAATGGAAGCACTTCATTATTCACACGTGAATTGAGAAAAAAGAGAAGAGAAAAAATAGAGTGAAAAGAGAGCAGTTAGCAGAGTGTCCTCGACTCAATCCAATGCACTCCAAATAGATCACTCACAAGCTACATGGATTGAGGTAAGTACCAAGTGTACTAAGAACTCTGTTATTATTTTTGTTAAAGCCCTAAATTTGAAACACAATGGCAATGATTTCAAGAATAGCCAAATTGATGAGTGAAAAGAAGAATGTCATTAAGCTAATCAAGAATAGAACTTGTGTGTG
Organism: Thuja plicata; assembly: GCA_018584345.1. NCBI lineage: Eukaryota > Viridiplantae > Streptophyta > Pinopsida > Cupressales > Cupressaceae > Thuja > Thuja plicata. The sequence goes on along the minus strand of MU226648.1, from coordinate 198,298 downwards.
AAACCAAAATACAAGATATTCCCAGAGATTGCCTCGCAACCCGATGATTCTGGCGCATTCTCAAAAATTCCACCTAGGGTTTTGTTGATAGAAGATGTTAGATCGTATATCCACTGCAAGATTGCTGAGATTGGTGATCTGGAGATAGATCAAGCTTATAAGAAGCTACGTGATGATCAAGGGAACCTAAAGGAAGAACAAAAGCAATTGAAAGTAAAAAGGGATAACAAATGTCCTATATTTCCTGAGGGTTTTCAAAACTGACTGGATTTGGTTAGTACTAAGCAAAATGCATGATCAAAAGCTATGGTTGGATGAACCCAAACATATTACAAATGATGTATTACATGTTGTAACATGTTACCCTATAACCGACAAACCAAAAGCTCACAAGCATCCCTCTTGAACAGAAGTTGAGAAACTCACCAACGCTTTATGGGATAACTGAGGACTTAAGGTGAACACCATCATCAATGAGGAATTGAGGTTCAGTGCATGTGTCATAGGGTAAAAAATCTTTCAAGCTAGTAGGCTAAATAGTATAGCATCAACAACAGTAAGAACATCTTACAAGATTGTCACAAAAGGAATACAAATGGACCTATGTGAGATCCTACTAAAGAAACTTGATGAAAATATGACACCAATCAGATCTGCGAAGACAAACACATGTAAGTTTGGCTCACTTATAATGTGTATATTCTTTTATTTTCAAGAATACTTTCCTTCAATTGGAAAAGTGAAGTGGGACACCACCAAGCCAATCACATTACAGATAAGTGACCTTATCAAGTCACTAGGTGACAACTTTGATTCAGTGATGATTGAATACTTCCTTGATTTCAAGGAAAAGATGATGGAGAGAGTAAGGATCCTTGAATAATTAATTGAAAAGCATAGGGATGAGATATGCTTTATGGTGGATTCAGATTTTACTCATATTAAGCCAATTGTACCAAGGACAGCCTGGTTACCACCACTTGACTATGAGATAAACATAGATCAAGAAACAAATATAATTGATGTACTATTGAATGAACCACTTGACAGCAAACAAAAAATATTTGGCACATATGAAGAGGCAAAGACTAAAATAAAAATGGGCCTAATCATAAAGAAGATTGTCAACAAGAAAAACAAGATGGTAAATAATCTTGAGAAGTTGCTATCAGTAAATGAGTAGGAGAAAGAACAAACAAAGGACACTAAAGTATAGGGTGCCATCGATGAAAAGGAAGATAAGCAAGCAATAGATTCTGAATCCATAGATTCGAATGTGCCTCCACCTCCAACCAAGAAACCAAGGATTATAGTAGCTCAGAGGACAAGGAGCCAAACTGCAAAGAAAGATACTACACCTCTTAAGAAAGGTCAAGTGAGGACCTATAAGAGGAAGCAACAAATAGAGAAGAAAACACCTACCAAAAGGAGGAGAAGACTCATCAGAACCAAGGCTGACATTGAAGATTCAAAATAGGTTGAGCCTAAAGTAGATAAGAAGAGATTAACCCCTCAAATAATTGATGAGATTGTTGAATCAATTGCTACAATAGGTACCATGACTAATAGGAAAATTAGACAATGGGTAAAGCTGGAGTCTGAGGACCAAAATAAAATAGAAGATGCAATAATTAGGTCTATGGCTAAATTCAAATATGTACCAGTTGAGTTTGCTAACAAAATTCCCAAACCACTGAGTGACAAAATTTAAGCACGATGGTCTTATGCTTTGAACACAAAAAAGGAAGCAAGGGAGAGGATACTTGTAACACTCATGCCTCCCGAATCCAAAATGGAAGAGATAAAATAAATGATGAAAAAGCATTCCAAAAAATTTGTGGCAAAGATATGAGCCTACAAGGTGCTACAGGGGAAATTCTTAGATCTTGACAGCATAACAAATGCTAAATGGAGAGAAATTCTTGATCTACCTGCAGAATCAACAAGCTATGAGAATCCATTACTTCTCACTGAGACACCTCATATAGAGGAGCAGAAATAAAAAGCAAGTCTAGAGCACATTCTTTGGATAATATGGAAGATACTGAGCCCATTGACTTAGATAAAGTCATGGGTGATCTTGACATTCAAGATATTACTCACTATGATTCTGATAAGGGTCCAAAGAAGGATGATGATGTAATATACATATCTCTTAAGGATCAAGAAAAGAAACAAGCATTGGAGAAACAAGGAAATAAGGACATGGATGTTGCTGATGATACATGGTTAGACACTTCAATCATTGACATAATAGGACCAAACCCTGTAGAACAAATTCAAAAGGATGACGATGTCACAGTTCAACAAGATCAATCTGACAAATAGGATACAACTATAGATGCAGCACAGGTGAGCACATAGAACAATATGCCAATATTGATGAAGGCAATAAATCTGATAGAAGGACATGAAGAAACTCCTGCAGATACAAGCATACCCAAAGACAAGGGTGATGCATAAACAAAGGATACAACAAATGAATCTAAAGATACAACTGTAGAACAAGCTATTACCAATGATCAGCAAGACAAGTCTACTGATCAAAATCAAGAAAGAGAAAAACAAATAGAATAGGAAAAGCAGAAGGAGAAGAGTGAAACAAAAATTACAGATGATCCACAAAAGAAAATAGAAGATAAATCTACCAAAAAACCCAAGGTTGATGAAGAGACGTCTTTACCTAACCAATAGGTGAACACCGAGCAGAAGGCACAACAATTTTCATCTACAAAGCCTTCACCGAGCACCTCAAAGAAAAAAAATGAACTAGAAATGGTAGTTCATACATCTGCCTCTACACAAATCTCAAGGAAGAAGAAGAGAAAGAACAAAAATTCAATCACTCTGGATGGAATAATTGAGATTCAAGTATGTGATCCTAGAACATTGGATCCTACTGAGTTGACAAAGTATGTTAGACTTTGTGAAAGGAAAGCTATCTAAGATAAGCTGAGAAAGGCCACAAAAGAATCAAAGGTACTCAAAGTTACAAAAAGAATCCTCCAGCAAATTGTACCTGATATAGATGTTGATCAAACAACTCCCATACTTGATCAATTAGTGGTTCTCACCGACGCTATCACATCTCAAAATATAGATGCTAAAAAGGCTATGGAAGCAAGACTTGAGAAGAAATATGAATTCAAGCTAGCAGAGAAAATAAGCCAAGAAGTGGCACTAGAAAAGGTGAAGCTATCTGAACTGGTAAGCACATTAGACCCTTTAATTTCAAAAGAAATATCCTTAATTCAAAAATTGTGCACATTGGATCAACTCGCCAAGGAGTATACCAAAAAGATAGCACAAATCGATGTTGATTTTCAAGCTAGTGCACAAGGTCTAAAAAACACTAAAGAAGCAATAAAATTGCACCATGACCAGCTCAAGCAAGCTAGGAAGTTGAGACAGGATATTTAGATTGTTGAAACAAAGTTCAGAGATGAGGTGAATGAGCTTCAAGCTCAAATTTTAACAACTCTCACATTACTGCAACACCATATGACATAGGCAAGGACACTTATTTCCACCCCAAAAATTTTTGTCCTAGACAAAATTTATGATATGCATGCCAGGATTGAACTAGAGCACATGGAACTGGAAATCCTCAAATAAAAATGGGAGAAAATGATAGAAGATATCAAGAACAGTCACTCCCACATCCTTGACACTCTGTAAGTTGCACATTTTTGTCACATTTTTGACAACTTATAAGTTGTACATTTTTGTCATGATTATCAAAAAGGGTGAAATGATATGTACAGAGTCAGTAATCTTATAAAAAAAGGGGGGAAAAGAGGAAAGAACAAAAAGGGGAATGTATAGTACAAAGGCAAGTATACATGTACATATACTTATACTATACCGATGCATACAGTTAGGGGGAGTCATATAATGACAAGGATATATACATGATGTACATACTAAACACTTTAGTATTTTGCACATATCAGTTTTTGATACTAATGTCAAAGGGGGAGATTGAAGACATTATATTTTTCCATTATGCAAGGAAAAACATGATAAACACTATCGGTTTATGCTACACCAATAGACAGGGCATAGCAATACCTGACGCCAAGGTTACTGATATTGCTAAGTACAAAGCATCCTAACACAACACTATTTAGTGTTACCTGATGAAGGAAAAGAAAAATAAACCCGATGAGTAACCAACAGTGCAAACCAATGAAACAGTCAAGAGTGGAACCTGATAGATCAAGGGAACCTGATGAATAGTTCAAAGAAGGAACTCTGACAGACTTTTAGTTCACACTAACAATCAGATACCAAGATTCAGTTACATCCCGCAAAAAGTGGATCTGACTTCCACGTTAGATAAATCACTGAAGTTTTATATTTAGCTTCTTCATTTGTTTTTAAATCCATTACGTGAGGGAAAAGCAATGTAATTATTATTGTTTTTATCAATCTAACTGATTTAAAACATGCAAACTAAAGGATCAAGGTCAAGTTGTATACCTTGGATCTAGAGTTAACATTGTAATACGTAATTCTAGAATAGGTCAAAGAACTCGTATAAATAGATGCTCAATCAATTGTGAACATGTTGTTCGATGATGATTGTAGCCACTAAGAGCATCTAAGGTTCAGACAAGAGAACTCATGCAGAAGCATAGATAAAGATCAAATCAGTTTTCAAGAATAAGAACCAAGGCTACTGACAAGCAGGAAAAGGTATCAATCAATCACTATAGATGATATTCATATACTGTAAGATTTAATGGATCTATGATCAGAAATTAAAGATTGCATATAGTCGGGTCATACATATTTTACATATTCTAACAAGTGTATTACACTTAAGAAATCCTTTCAAGGAAGGTGGATTTAACAATCCTATTGTAAATCTCTTAACTGAGTGCACACTACATTAGTGTTGCTAAAGCTCTTAACAGAGTAGATCCTAACAGGTCTCCACATTAATACTCCTAATAGGGTAGATCATTAGAAGTGATCAAATTTTAAGCCTTAACCAGCTCCCTTCCATTCTGCAGATAGTGAAGTTTTGTGGGTGCCATCCCCATCACAATTTTTACTTCCTAACAGGAGTTTTCTGCGATATCATATCTTGTGTTATGTGTCTATTACTTTCATGAATGTTTCTATGAATTTTGCATACAATTAAGTTTATGAATTAATATTACATGCATAAGAAAGAACAGATTTGGTCGGTAATACAGTAAAGTTTGATTGCTAATGAAGTAAGGTGAAAAGTGTTAAAATTTTTAGAGGTACTGATTCACCCCTCCCCTCTCAGTATTACTTCCTATTAATCCCAACAAGTTCCTCATTTTATAATTAGAATGTGTACTAGTAAAATTGCTTCCAATCTCTTCTCTTCTCTCAAGATTTTCTATTACTGGTTCTTTGTCTTTTATTTTTTGTTCTACATTTTGCACCTCCTTACCGGTACCAACTTGCTCTCCAACAATTTCTTCTTTCCTAGTTCCCTCTTCATCTTCTCCTTTTTCTTCTTTCTCTACTTCAATCTCTTCTTATTTTCCTGTACTTCTACTTCAGCAAGAGATGGACCTACTAGAGCATAAATTATTATCAAAGAGTGTACATGCTCTATTTCCAGAGGATTTTGATCAAGAGTGGGAATTTCCTCATCAATATATTCTAGAACAAGATTTGTGGGATCTTCTTTATCATCACCAAAAAACATACCTAGCTTACCTATCATGCTAGTCAATTCATTGATAATCTCTTCCTTCATATGAATGGTAGCACTTTTATTTTCCATTAGAATGTGTACTCTTTTCATTGTCCTTCCTACCTCATCTTTACCAATTTCCATAAATCTTTCCCTAAATTCTTTCTTCACAAGATTGGAAACTGAAAAAACATTTGTGTTGACAATATCTTTAGGTATTTGTTTTGTCTCTACACGGATTCTATTTAATCCTACACACAAAGTTTCTGGAATACCTTTCCTGAAGCTATCTACATCAACATCTAACCTAGCACAATACTATATAAATGCCTATGTAATATTTTCCTTTCAATTTGAAGTGGAAAACTCATACAAACTACCAACTTCATATACGCTACCATATGAAAGCATAAACAAAGTATCTACATTAAAGGGATCTCGGGTTACCTTTATAGCCTTCTTCTTTCATACCTTAATCCAAAATTATTCCTTATCTGATTCTTCTCTAGATTCCACTAAAATGGGAGTATCCTTGGTGACATTATTTTTTATTGTTTTCACCTTCTTAAACGAAGTGGGGCCAGGAAGACCTTTCGTCCTTTTACCTGATGGGATTTCTTTCTCAACCTTCACAACCAGAGTAGAAACTACCTTTGCAGTGGTTCTGGAAGAGATACCGGTGGCACTCCATGTGATTATTTTTAGAGAATAAAGATCTTCATCAATCATGCCTCCTCTTGCTTCAATCTCCTTCATTTTTTTCTAAACTTTCTTCTTCATTTCCTTCGATACCTATTCTTTATAAATTTCACAAAGCTTTTCTTCATCAGTACCAAACCTCTTCTTAGAGGTACCCACTAAACTCTCCAAGAGTAATTTCACATAGTTGTCAACCAATTCCTCAATTACTTCATATCCTAGTGTTGGTACCCACTAAGTTCTTGATACAACTAATTCCATTATAAACTTATCAGCAGTAACAATGAAAGTAAAGTCATTCTTATACTTTTCTACAACAAATTTGGGAATCATGTCCCAGTTGTGCATTTTGTATTTTAGTAAAGAGAAAAATGATGTAAATTCCATTTCTTGATCAATGGTGTCCTTGTACCTCCTCATGCTCTCAACAATATGATGTGCTACCGGTCTCTTAAGAGACCATATTATTGGACCTTGATCGGGTAGAGTGTTCATGACATAGAACAATAAGCACAAAGCTAGGGTTCCAAATTAGAATGCAAAATTCTTCTTGCTTGTCTTGCACTGGTTTAGATTCTCAATAAATTTCTCCTTGATGAGCTCATAGAGATCATAATCAACTCCATTGACAACCATGTCATAAGCCATGAATACTGCAGTAGCTGCAATTGAGTTCTCCTGATTGGAGTAGACCTTGTTTCCTATAACCTGAGCTACAAATTTCATCACATGATTTTTAACTATGCGAACAGATAGAGCCTTGTTTTCATGAACCGCATGGGTAAGATATTCAACATCCTTGTTCTTCATTTCCTTCATTTTTTGCAAAATTTTGATATCATTTAACCCTATAATTATCCTCCATCACTTCCTTACTGATCAACTGTGATTCTCCTAGCCCTAGAAATGTATCATAAAACTTGATAATTGTCATTCTCACCCATTTCTCATCATTATAGATGTAAAAAAATTGTTACATGCATCAAACTTCTTTTCTACTAAAACTCTAAATAAACAACTCATTTACTCACAAATCTAACAATTTTGTGTGGTCAAATTCATCCAACTTTGAATGTAAATGAATTTTAACATCCTTTGCAGGTACTACACCATGAGGAATTCTCGATAGACACCCAGCCATATCATTTTCAATCAAAATATCAGGGAATTTCTCTGTTGGAAATTGAAATCCCCTTGTTCATGTGTCGACTATTTTCTCCTTAGCTATTTGATATTATTTTTTCTCAAGTGAACAAATGACTTAACATCTCCTTTTTCCCCAATTTTTCATTAAATGCACCTTTTGAAATAATTTCTCTGTAACTCTCTTTTTGCAATTATCTTTTTAATCAAATGGTTGTGAAATCATCGCATATTCACCAGTTGTTTATTCATTGTTTCTTTTTACCCATGACGCCAAACTTGAGTAAATTTGCAATCACTTTTATCCTTTCAAGGGGAAGAGAGGACTTATGATATTTTCTCGCCTTGGATAATAATCGAAGGGAAGCTAATTACCAGAGAAAAATTATGTGCCAAAGATGGAACAACTATCTGTATCAGAGCTGGATCCAATGGCATCTTTCTTTTTGAAGATATTTTTCATCTCTTCCTAATTCCTCTTTGTTGATCTTCTTCACTAGTTTGATTGTCTTGACCTCATCGTATTTGCAAAATCTTGTTATTTGTCAAAATTTATTGCATTTATAACAGTAGTTGGTCTTTTTACCTTGCCTTGACCTGCACTAGTTAACCTTATGTCCATATGCATAACAAGTATAAAAATTACCAATAAACTAATTGCTTCTATTTTTCTTTCTACATTGATTAGCTTTATGACCATAAATATTGCAATTAAAACATCTACCAAAATAAGATCTATCTTTTTTATTTGTTCTAATCCTACAGTTCAATGCTTTATGACCTAATTTATTGCAATTGAAACAATGACCACTAAAATAATAGGGTTTATTATTACTTAACTTATGGTTCACTGAAATCTTACCTTTGTCCTCCTTGTTAGAGATCTTTGAGCATTCAACATTTCATTGAGCTTCTCCAAACTAGTTTTAATTTTTTCTTCATTCTTGTTTGATTCTTCCAGAACTCTTTTGAGAGATTTAACTTCTTGTTCTAACTCCTTATATTCATCAGATATTCTCTTGATCATGTTATTTATATATTCCTTGATCTTTTCATCTTCTTCACTCTTAACTCTTAGATTGATGATAGTCTCATTTGCTAACTTGAGTTCATTACTGACTTCTTTATGCCTTAGCTTGAATTTTTGGATTTGATCTTTTAACTTTCGAATGCAATCATTTTTCATTTGAATATTTTATGATAGTTCATTATTTTCATCTTCATATATGTACATGATATCTCTCTCATCCATGGTGGATCTAGACATATACTGTTCAACCTTCCGGATCTTCTTTGAGTTGTTAGACTCTTGCAAAGGAACTATCTTTGATATCAATTATTAAACATATGGAATACTGAGAGGGGAGGGGTGAATCAGTATTCCCTTGAAAAGCTTAAAACTTTTGAAAAGTTGTCCACATAATATAATTTGAACTTACTGAAAAAGAAAGAGAAGAAAACAAATAACATATAACACATTTTTTATCGTAGAAAGCCAAGATGGGAAAAACCACAGAGACGGTCAAATATCAAGTATTAAGTAACTAGTTACTAAATACAGGGGTGAGTCACTACCAGTGGGGCTCACTTCTAGTTGGCTCACCATTGCTAGGGCTCACTACCCAAAATACAAAACCAGCTATTATAGCTGAAAGTTGGCTTATGGCCGAAGTATGAAATACAAAATGGAACTGTCAAAATTGCATTTGTATATGCATGAAATATAGTTCTTGCTAAAGTAAAAAAATCTTTCTATACAGTCACTAAATTACATATAGAAGTTTTCTATATACATCAATAGATCACATATCATTTTTCATATCAACATATTCATCTTTCTTCTTGTGTTGATGTCACTACCAATATATACAAGTGCTTTCATGTTGGCTTGGACTGAAGATAAAATCTTGTGAGCATGCTACCAAAAAGTGTCAGATGTGTCGACCAAAAGAAAAATATATCTCACACTTACAAAAATGCAATACATCAAAGAAAGTGTTGGTGATACCGCTACCGGTAATAACATTGTCAGGCTTAGTGATAGATCGAATATATGATTGTCGGACCGACCATAAAAATGACATCAATGACAACACATTAATGATAATATTGAAAAAAATTATCTCTATACAAAATATAGTTCATATGGTGTCTTGTAAATAAACAAGGACTATGGTGTAGTCGGAGTCCCTGCCAAATGTAATAACAACACATAAAAATAAAATTCATGAAGAAAATTGTTCTATGCAGATTTGTTAAGATCTTAGTCTAAGATTTTGACATCAATCCAAAAGTTAGTTGTGTAAATTTGGTAAGATCTCATCCCGGGGGTATAGAATTTAAAAACATTCGACTCAATGCCTTCAAAGAATTTGTCTACCACCTTCCAAGATGTTTTTCCTACTAAAAATAAAAGTTGAGCTCTAAAATTATTTGAACATTAACTTCAAGGAATTTATTTGCACCTTCAATTATGTTTTTCCTGCTAAAACTAAAATTTGATCTCTAAAATTATTTTAAGATAAATAGGTATAGGAAATTTTTTGCAAGATACTCTTAACTATGACCCGTTAATGGGTAGCAAAGGGTTGATCCTCTTAGAAAAAAGAGGGATGAAGTGGAGTGGGTAAAACCTGATGAAGGATGCGTCAAAATAAAATTTGATGGGGCATCAAAGGGTAACACGTAGCCATCAAGTGTGGGGTGTGGCAAGAGATCCAACAAGCAATATTTTGGCAATTGAATCTTAAAAATTGGAAGATGGCACCAACAATTAAGTAGAGGCTCAAGCAGCCATTCTGGCAGTTGATATGGGAAAATGAATCTAGGTGGAGCAGTTGCATCTAGAAGGGGATTCATAGATAATAGTTAATGCCATTGCCAATGGAAGATCCCATGTTTGTAAAATCGATAAAATTAATTCAATTATTTGGAAGAAATTGTTGAGTTTTTGCAATTTCAAAATTTTCCTTATTTATAGGGAAGTTAATACCTTGGTTGATTCCTTATCCAAGGTGGTAATTGATATAACCCCATGAGTTATGGTGAGGTGATTTTGATGTAACCTCAAGGCTGACAACTTGTTTCCAAGGTGGCAATTGATATGACCTCGTGAGGTTTGGTGAGGTGGTGTTGGTGTATCCTCAAGGCTAGCACTTTAGGTAGCATGATGTTCGATGGTGGAGGAGGGTTGGGAGGTGAAATACCATAAATGAAAGAATTATGGAAAAAGGATATGAAAATATTCAAGGTACAATGAGAAAATGCTCACTTTGCCCACAGCTCGTGTATAGAAAAGGTGAAGAGAAATGACATTCTATCATTTATTTTTCTGGCAATGAAGGTGTGAGGTGAACCCAATGAAATGGAAGTCAGCTTTAGCTTGAAGACAACCAAGTAGTAGATGTCCTTCTAGGGAAATTTCTTTGATGAGTGCCTGAAAATAGTGTTTTCCACAGACAATCTGTTGTTTCTTATTATGGTGAGGGGACTGTTGGGCATTGACTACTTGATTGCAAACTACAAATATCACACTAATACAAACATATCCTCCATGTTCTATACCTGGGGGCTTGATTTTGGTGTGGTTGAAGTGAGGAGGGTTGTCAAAAGATGTCTGAAAACAAAATAGAGCCAAGGCCTTAATGCCCTACTCCAATTTGTCTAGTCGAGAAGGGGTTTCAAGATAGATATTGGAGATTGGGTGCACATACCTAGTTTTCCTAGATACATCATTTTTTTCTATGGTGGGTTGGTGTGAATAGAGAGTTGAGGAAATTTAATGCAAGGATGTGGATGGTGATTTGAGACTACACCATTGATTATGAAAAATTAATTCAATCAGGGCTAAGAGAGGAAGAGTTTGACAAGAGTTCCCTCAAGTTCAAGTTGGCAAACTATTGGAGGGGAATTGGACCAGAAAATGTTGTTGGATAGAGAAGTGGGGAGGGTGGAAATGAAATGGGAAGAGGTCAAAGAGGATGTGGTCATGGCCAAGGATGGGGTCGAGGAAGAAGGCACACCTCAAGTAGATGATGATGAGGAAATGGTGCATGATGCCAAGGAAGGAGCAATGTTGGCCAAAAGCGCAGTAGAGGCCAAGTTGCAAAACAAGTTTGATGCACGGTGGTGGCACATCTTGGGTGTGAAAATTCTAATTTTTCCCTTCTAAATTTGATATGATTTTTATTTTGGTACAGAAGAATGTAAATTTTGGTTTCAAAGGTGGATTCCCTAGTATGTAAAAATTGTTGAACTCTGGATAACCTCGCATATGTACAAGGGGTCATTTTTTATAGGTTTTGGAGTGGGTTTTACAGTTTTTGAAGATGTTGTATATGTGGGAAATAATGGGAAGTGTGTACTGAGAGGGGAGGGGTGAATCAATACCTCTAAAACTTTTTATCTCTTTTATCCTTTAACCTTTATGTAATCAATTGTTTATCCAATCATATGTTCTATACTATCTTTGTGTAAGACATCAATTCTTTAACTTAATCAAACATGTAAACATTCATAGAAACATTCATGAAAGTAATTGACTCATAACAAAAGATATGATATCGTAGAAAACCTCTATAAGAAGGTAAAAACTGCGGTGGGGATGGTACCCACAAAATCTTCACTATCTGCAAATTGGAAGGGGGTCGGTTAAGGCTTACAATTTGATCACTTCTAGTGATCTACCCTATTAGAAGTATCATGACGAGACCTATTAAATTCTACTCTGTTAAGAGATTTAGCAACACTGTTTAGTGTGCACTCGGTTAAGAGATTTACAATAAGACTGTTAAATCCACCTTCCTTGAAAGGATTTTTACTTTTGCTTCACTTGTTAGAATTGTTAGAGTATTATTACTTTATACTTATTAATTAAATCGTATCGATTTAATTATATAAGTTTATATTACTCTAGTTACTTAAGCTTCACTTAGGTACATTATTAATTAATTATTAATTAATAATGTGCAACCTAGTTTTCCTTTAGGGTTTCTTTCTCACCTTTTATAAGGTTGAGCCTTGTACTTTTTTGTTAATCTCTTATGCATTTTTCACAGTTTGAGAGCACTTTCCTTCTGTCTCCATTTTTTCTTCTCTTGTAACAGGTTATTGGCTGACAGGTTCTTCTTGGGTTGTATATAATTGAGTTTGATCAATTCTTTCATGGTATCAGAGCTCAGATCTGTGGCCGCCTGTTCCTGATTTGAAGATTTTTTTGGAGCTTCAAGGGTTTCATCTTTCAGCCGTAGTTTTTGGTTGGATCTGGA
>MU226648.1:163504-182668 GCA_018584345.1 Thuja plicata | reverse complement strand
GTCATTCCTTCTGTCTTTGCTTTCTTTTATATCTCTTTTTGGAGAGGAGTTTTTCCCACTGGGTTTTCTCCTTTGTCTCCGGTTTACAGAGATTTCCTTGTACTGGGTACCTGATCAGGCCTTGTTGTTGGGACCCATTTCTTGCTTTCATAGTTTTTTGCTAGGTCAGCTTTCTCCCTGCGTTTATCTTAAGGGGGGGTGTTAGAGTATTATTACTTTATACTTATTAATTAAATCATATCGATTTAATTATATAAGTTTATATTACTCTAGTTACTTAAGCTTCACTTAGGTACATTATTAATTAATTATTAATTAATAATGTGCAACCTAGTTTTCCTTTAGGGTTTCTTTCTCACCTTTTATAAGGTTGAGCCTTGTACTTTTTTATTAATTTCTTATGCATTTTTCATAGTTTGAGAGCACTTTCCTTCTGTCTCCATTTTTTCTTCTCTTGTAACAGGTTATTGGCTGACAGGTTCTTCTTGGGTTGTGTAGAATTGAGTTTGATCAATTATTTCAAGAATGTAAGAAAATTACTCTTTGACCTGATTGTATGCAATCTACTATTTTTGATTATAGATCCATTCAAGATTACATGTATATATGTATCACCTATTTTGATTGAATAATACCTTTATTGCTTGGTAGCCTCTGTTCTTGGTTCTTGATAACCAATTTCAACTTTTGTTGTTCTGGTTCTTGAAACTCTTAGTCTGATCCATAGATGTGCTTGTTGGCTACATTCATCCTCTCCTTCATTACATTTAGAATGATTACAACATCTATTTATAAGATAGATTGACCTAATTTAGTTTCATGTAAAATAAACTTAACTCTATGATCACAGGTTTACAACTTTACCTTGATCTCCTAGTTTGCATGTTTTTAATCAGTTAGATTGATTAAAACAATTACAATAATATTGTGTGTCCCTTAAGTAATGGTTTTAAGAAAAAACAAAACTCTATAAATAGAATGTGAGTGTTTTATCTTACATGGAATTTAGATCAACTTTTTCCAGGATGTAACTGACTTTTGGTGTCTGATGCTCGGTTTGCACTGAAATTAGTTTGACTATCTTTCGGGTTGCACTATTTTGTTCTTTTGGTTTTCATTGTGCTTGTTTGTCAGGTTCCTCTGTCGATTTCCTCCTGTCGGGTTCCACTTTATCTTTCAGGCATCTCTTGTACTTAACACATTCAGTGATCTCTAATATCTATACTTTTAGTGATCTCTAATATCTGTACTTTCGGTGATCTCTGAAAGTATTTCTTTTCATGTAGGTTTACCAAAGGTTCAAACAATGTTTTCCTTTTGTATACTAATGGAAAAATAATGTCTTCAATCTCCCCTTTTGACATTGGTATCAAAAACTTATATGTGTATGAATACTAACATGTTTAGTATGTACACCATGTATATATCTTGTCATTATATGACTCCCCTAAATGTATGCATTATAGTATATATGTACATGTATACTTATACTTGCCTTTCTTTATTTCTCCTTTTCACCTTATGATATATATACATATCATTTCCCCATTTTTTTATATTAAGGACAAAGATGTACAACTTACAAGTTGTCAAAATTTTGGTAAAAATGTGCAACTTACAAATTGTCCAGAATATGGGAATAAGAGTTTGTCATTTCTTCCATCATATGTTCCCATTTCTCTTTAAGGTGTTCTATAGCCATGTGCTCTAATGCAATTATGGCATGCATATCATAAATGTTGTCTAGGAAAGACATTTCTAGGGTGGCAATCAGTGTTCTTGCCAGTGTCATGTGTTGCTGCAGTAATGTGATATTGGGTAGAATTAGAGCTTGGAGCTTGGTTACCTCATCTCTAAACCTTGATTTTGCATTTTGAATGTCCTGTCTCAGCTTTCTTTCTTGCTTTAGCTGTTCATAGTGCAATTTGATTGTATCTTCATTATTAGTGAGAACTTGTGCACTTGCTTGTAGATCAGCATCGATTTGTGCTATCTTCTCACTATACTCCTTAGTGAGTTGATCTAAAGTGCATAAATTTTGGATTAAGGTTATAGCTTTTGAAATAATGGGGTCCAATGTACTTACAAGTTTATAAAGCTTCACCTTGTTCTTTGCCACTTCTTGACTGATTTTCTCTGCTAGCTTGAATTGAAATTTTTGCTCTGCTCGTTCTTCAATTTCTTTTTCATCATCAACATTTTGAGATGTGATAGCTTCTGTTAGAATGGTCAATTGATCAAGTATAGGAGTATCTTGATCAATGTTAGTGTCAGGTACTCTCTGTTGTAGTATGTCTTTTTTTATTTCAAGTACCTTTGATTATTTTGTTTCTTTCCTAAGCTTATCCTGGATAGCTTTTCTCTCACAAAGTCTTGCATACTTTGTTAGTTCAGTTGGATCCAATGTTCTGGGATCGCATACTGGAGTCTCAACAATTTCATCCAAAGTAACTGCATTCTTATTCTTTTTCTTCTTCTTCTTTGAGATTTGAGTTGTAGATTTGTGAACTACTAGTGCTAGTTCATTTTTCTTCTTTGAAGTGCTCGGTGAAGGCTTGGTAGATGAATTTTCTTTTTCCTTCTGCTTGGTGTCAACCTATCAGTTAGGTGAAGATGTCTCCTCATTAACCTTGGGTTCATCTGCAGATTTTTCTTTTGTACTTTTTGGTGTATCATCTTTCTTCTCTTCTTCACTATGCTCTTTCTGCTCTCCATCTTTTTCTTGCTGATCTTCTTCACTTTTTTGATCAGTAGATTTTTCTTGATGTGTATCAATAGCATCTTTAGGTTCTTCATATGTGTATTTTTGTTCTTCTAATGCATCCTTTTGTTCTATATCATCCTTGTCTTTGGGTATGCTATCATCTTTGGTTTGTGTTTTCTCCTTTTCTTGGAGTATATTGATGGCTTCCATCAATATTGGCATGTTGCCTGGTATGTTCACTTGTGCAGTATAAGGTATATTGTCTTGTTCCTCGGTCTGGTGCTTGACAACAGTGACATCTTAATATTTTTGAATTTCTTCTGTAGGGTCATCGATGATGTCAATGATTGTAATGTCCAAAATGTTGTCCATAGTGGTGTTCGGCCATGTCTCATCTGCAACATCTATGTTCTTTTTTCCTGTGGTGTCCATTTCCTCTTTGTCCAATTCTACATTTGTGATGATAATTGGTTTGGTGCTCTTAGTAGCTTGATCATCCTTGTGTGGTTCATTTGTGAGAAGTTTTATCTCAAGGCTTGCCTCCTTAGTAGGTCTATTGATTATCTTACTCCAAATTTTGTTGATGTCCTTCTCTAGGTCTATTAGCTTGCCCTCAAGTATCTTGTAAGCTCTCATATTGGGTGAGAATTCCTGTGCATGTTTCTCCATCATCTTTTTGATTTCTTCCATTTTGGATTTGGGAGGCATAAGAGAAACAAAGACTCTTTCCCTTACCTCTTTCTCATTTTTTAATGCATGAGTCCATCTACCAGATATTCTGTCATATAGTTTTTTGGGAATCTCATCATTTTGATAATTGCCTCTTCAATCTTTTTCTAGTCCAAGAGATCCAGAGTTAACCATCTTCTGACTTTGGACTTAGTAATTGATCCTAATTTAATCATTAGTGCACATATCTCATCAATGGTTTTAGGGATCTTAATCTTCTCCTATTCAACAAATTCATCATGTTTGGTGTCCTCAATGTCCTCCTTGGTTCTAATGAGCCTTCTTCTTTATTTTGGCCCTCTTTGTTGTATTGGAGGTTTCCTCTTGTAGGTCCTTACTTGACCTTTCTTCAATGGTGAAGGACTTGTGTCCTTAGTTTTTTGACTTCTTGTCCTCGTAGTAGTTGTGGTTCTAGGCTTCTTAGCTAGTGTAGGTAATGGAGTATCTAACTTTGTAGACTCATAGTCACTTTCCTGCTTAGCTTCACTAATGGGTGACTATCCCTCATTTTCTTCTATTTGTTCGGTTTCTTCCTCTGTAACCGACAACCTTTTCTTCAAGTTCTTGACCATTTTATCTTTCTTTATGTCTATCTATTTCACAACCAAGCCAGTTTTGATTCTTGCTTTGGCTTCTTCATAGGTTCCAAACTTGGGTTTTGATTTATCTAGGGGCTCATTTATCAATGCATCAATTACATTGGATGCTTGATATATTTTTACTTCATAGTCAAGTGGTTGTAGCCATGTTGTCCTTGGTACAACAGGTTTGATATATGTAAAGTTTGTGTCTACCATGAAACATATATCATTCTTGAATTTCTCAATTAATTTCTCAGGGATCCTTACTCTTTTCTGCGTTCTCTCCTTGAATCTAGCAAAATACTGATCCATAACTGTCTCAAAATTGTCTCCCAGTGATTATATAAACTCACTGATTTGTATGGTGACTGGTCTAGTTGTATCCCATTTTACATCTCCTATTAATGGAAAGGATTCTTGGAAGTAAAAGAAAATGCACATGATAAGTGAACCAAACTTACATGAGTTTGATTTTTCATTCCTGATTGTCTTTAGGTTCTCTTCTAGCTGCTTGAGTAGAAGTTCTGATAGATCCAGTTGAGTTCCTTTCTTTACAATATTATAGGCTTTATCCACTGCACCAGATGCTATGTTGTTCATCCTGCTAGCTTCAAAGAACTTGTATCCTAGGACACATGCTCCAAATTTTAGCTCATCATCTATGATAGTGGATACCTTAAGTCCTCTTCCATCACACTTAGCTCATGTATTCTTTTCAATTTTATCCTTGGGTGGGTGCTTCAATGCCTTTACCTTTTCATTTATTGGGTAACTGGTGACTGCATGAATAACATCTTGGGTTATTGGTTTATGCTCATCCATCCATAGCTTATGATTGTGAATTTTTCTCAATACTAACCGAATCCACTCGGTCTTAAACACTTTTGGGAACCATAGGGAATTTGTGAGACCTTTCACTTTGATATTCTTGTTCTCATCTTTAATAGTTCCATCATCTTTGCACAGCTTCTTAAAAGCTTGTTCAACCTCTAGGTCACCAATTTCTGCAATCTTACAGTGTATGTATGCTCACACATCTTAGATGAGAAAACCCCTAGCTGGTATTCATGAGAATGCTCTGGCATTGTCAGGTTGTGATGCAACCTCTAGGCATATCTTGTAATGTGGTTCCACACAGGTAGAATTCTTGACAAGATTGACCTTGTCCTTCTTGATGCTCTTCAACTTAGTGGTTCTTGAAGTCGTGGCCATTGTTTAAAAAATTTAGGGTTTTCTACAAATGATGAATAGAGTTATCGGTTATTCTTTGTACTTACTTCAACCTCTATAGTTGTAACTGTTCTTCTTGGAGTGCTTTGTAATGGGTTGGAGTCGCTCTACAATCTTGTTGCTTCTGGCTATGTTTTCACTCTGGTCGCTTCGCTCAAAACCGCAGGTGAGAAATGAAACCTTTTTGTCATCTATTTATAGACTTTTCCCTAGGTTGGGTCATTAATGCTCAACTAATCCTCAGTGTGTGAAGATAGAGTCGTCGATTGACACTAACTTCCCTCTTTATGACCACGTGATGCTTTGGGGCAGTCATTTAACTTGTTACTTTTACCAACGGGTTTCGGTGTATTACAAAGACAACTTATCAACTCGCTTGATTATCGACGGATCTTGGTTTACACTAGCAAATTTAGATTTTACATGTTAACCGATGATTCTTGGTAAATGCAGAAAATTCAACTTTATCTTATATCGATGCATTTCAGTATGTATTAACTAATGAAATAGTTTTCACAGAATTTAACAAGTAATACCATAGTGCATCTATAACCATGCTAATTTGGCATTTTAACTATGTATGATGAAACTGATGTAAAATATAACTTAGTGTAATGCAGTTCCATACTTACTTGTTATGCTTAGGTGGGGGTGGTGATGTCACCAGATCCATTGGATAGGGTGTCACCAATTGCATTTCTCGGTCCAGCTTCATCATTGTTTGAAGCTTTCCTCTATATTGTGTTTCTCATCGTCTTGATGTCTTCAATGGTGTTTCCATTGGCAAAGGTGTTGTTCTCTGTTATTTGGTCTCTATAGTATTTCTTGAGATGACCGACTTTATGATAGTGTAAACATGCGATTCTAGGGTTAGTCCATCCTCTAGGATTTCTAGACCATTGTCTCATACAATTTGCAGCAATGTGACCAAATATTCCACATGTTGTACAGTTTTCCCAAGTGTTGTAATCACATACATACTGGTTACTGACTCTTTTCAGTTGATGGGAAGATTCTTGACCTTTAGGCTTCCATGCTAGCTTTTTCTTCTTCCAACATTCAAGAGTAGTATGCCCATGCATTTTGCAAGTAGGACAGTATTTGTCCATGTAGGTTTCCTTCTTTGGTTGTTTCATCTCAAACTTACATTCATATACTTTATGTCCTTTCTTGGTACATTTATAACAAAATCCTATTAATGAAGATTTTGTTTTAGGAATACCTTTCATTTTTCTCTTGCATACATTTGATGTGTGGCCTTGCTTTCCATAGTGATTGCATGTTAGCTTTCTTGGTCTCGGATTTGCATAGACATTCTTTTGATAATCTTGATTGGGTGATTCTTCATTCTTGGTATAGCCTAGTTCGGTGATGTTGTTGGCTCTCCTTTGTCCATCAAGAAAATCATCCATTATTTTATTGCTTTCTTCATCTCTCTTGATTATCTCACTGTGTTGTTGTTGAATTCTGAGTTCTTGTTTCATCTTTTTATTTTCTTCCCTTAGCTCACTGATAGCTTCTATTCTTTCAATGAGTTCAACATTTATTCCGTTTTCCTCTTGACTCATAAGAATAATCTGATTTGTAATTTCATGATGATGTTCTGTAAGTCTATGTATTTCAGACTCTTTTTCTTGTAGCTTTTCAGTAATCTTTCTTCTATCATCAATAGCTAGTGTTTTCTCTTGCTCATCTTGTCTAGCATTGTTCATGAAATCAATCATTCTTACCATCGGTGTCTCTTGACCAGTTTGTAGAGATTTCACTTGTCCGTCCAGATGTTGATTGATTTCATTTAAGCTTGTGATGTTTTCTTCTGATGTATCTGATGCTTTGCTTGTAGTAGATCCTGAAGACTCAAATGGATCTGGTATCTCTTCTTCTTTGCAATCTATCTCATTAAAGCGAGATGTCATAATCTTTCTTTCATCTAACAACTGCCTCATCTTGATTCTAGCTTCTTTGTATTTCTCATAGAAGATCTGAATTTCTAGCTTCTGATTCTCAACACTTTTATCAAGTTTGTACTTCTCCATTGTATGATCTTTTTTCTTTATTCTTTAATATTTTCCAAATAAGAGTTCTAGCTCTGATACCAATTGTTGGAAATAATGGGAAGTGTGTACTGAGAGGGGAGGGGTGAATCACTACCTCTAAATTTTTTTATCTCTTTTATCCTTTAACCTTTATGTAATCAATTGTTTATCCAATCATTTGTTCTATACTATCTTTGTGTAAGACATATCAATTCTTTACCTTAATCAAACATTTAAACATTTAAAGAAACATTCATGAAATTAATTGACTCATAACACAAGATATGATATCACAGAAAACCTCTATAAGAAGGTAAAAAATGCGGTGGGGATGGCACCCACAAAATCTTCACTATCTACAGATTGGAAGGGGGCCGGTTAAGGCTTACAATTTGATCACTTCTGATGATCTACCCTGTTAGGAGTTTCATGTGGAGACCTATTAAAGTATACTCTGTTAAGAGCTTTAGCAACATTGTTTAGTGTGCACTCGGTTAAGAGATTTACAATAGGACTGTTAAATCCACCTTCCTTGAAAGGATTTTTACTTTTACTTCACTTGTTAGAATGTAATAAAATTACTCTTTGACCTGATTGTATGCAATATACTATTGTTGATTACAGATCCATTCAAGATTACATGTATATATGTATCACCTATTTTGATTGAATAATACCTTTGTTGCTCGGTAGCCTCTATTCTTGGTTCTTGATAACCAATTTCAAATTTTGTTGTTCTAGTTCTTGAAAATCCTAGTCTGATCCATAGATGTGCTTGTTGGATACATTCATCCTCTCCTTCATTACATTTAGAATGATTACAACATCTATTTATAAGATAGATTGAGCTAATTGAGTTTCACGTAAAATAAACTTAACTCTATGATCACAAGTTTACAACTTTACCTTGATCTCCTAGTCTGCATGTTTTTAACCAGTTAGACTGATTAAAATAATTACAATAATGTTTCTTGTCCCTTAAGTAATGGTTTCAAAACAAAACAAAAATCTATAAATAGAATGTGAGTGTTTTATCTGATGTGGAAGTCAGATCCACTTTTTCTTAGATGTAACTGACTTTCAGTGTCTAGTGCTCAGTTTGCACTGAAATCAGTTTGATTGTCTTTCAGGTTACACTATTTTGTTCTTTTGGTTTGCACTGTGCCTGTTCATTATGTTCCTCTATCGGCTCCACTTTATCTGTCGGGTTCCACTTTATCTGTCGGGTGTCTCTTATACTTAACACATTTGGTGATCTCTAATATTTATACTTTCCATGATCTCTAATATTTGTACTTTCGGTGATCTCTGAAAGTCTGTCTTTCGGTGTAGGTTCACCGAAGGTTCAAAAATTGTTTTCCTTTTGTATACTAATGGAAAAAATGTCTTCATTATATGTTTAATTTTGCATTTGTTGTGGAAATGGTAGGGTTTTGCAAGGCAGAATAAAAGTGATAGTAGATGTATAGCAAAAGTTGTAGGAATGTACATGGGTGGTCAAGGATGATTTGGTACCTTTGAGAGAAATTATTTTGATATGATACAAATGTAGGCTCATATTATAAATTAATAAAATATAAAATTTATTAACCAAAACAAAAATATACTCTCAACTTGCATGTTGTGAAAAAATAACCAATTTATTTATGTAGAGATTAGCTATGGATTTATCTCAATTTTTCATATTTGCTACCAAGAAAAAGATGACTAGTTACCCTTTTTTATTTATCCTCATAGTTTTAGCATTGTAATTTGTAAGCACCTTACTAACGTATACAATTTACACTTATTTAGCACCCATTTTAGTGTATGGTCATTCTTCTATGCATCATAGAACATTGTTCTGCACTTCATTAATAAATATTTAAACTTAGCTCCTCTTTGGATTTAATTTCTATGAAGGCCCTTAATTTTAGGTGCGCCTCTTTAATTATTTCCTCTCATTTATTCTCCTCTTACATAAATAGGCCCTATTTAATTATGGGTCACCTTTTGTATTTTCCTTGAGCTCAACCACAACTTTAAACACATTTTCAGAATCCTAATATCCCGATTGGCTCTTGATTTGAATTTGAGTTTGGAATTGTCAGTATAGGGTGAGTTTAACTTGTCTCATACCTAGAAAGTTTCCTTGTACTCTATAGCTTGTGGTAAAAACTAAATTGAGCTTTCCATCTAGGTTTTAAGTGGGATTTCTAATCCCAGTCGGCTCTCTTCAAGTTTTGGGTTCCAAGTGGGCTAGGTGAGGTATAAATGCAAAGTTAGCTCCCTCATTTGGAGAGATATACATCCATCAATTTATAAGCATTCAAGATCTTCAGCAATCAATCATCCATTCAAGCATATCAAGCAATTAGGGAATTTCATCCTTCATTTGTGGCAAGAATTCAAAAATCATCAAGAAAGCATGTCTTTTGTGACATCCTTTTAGGTCTTTTTCAAGTCATGCTATGGCATCAACACCTATGATCTAATTTGAAGAAGAATTTGGATCATCAAGGTATACGATTTTCTTATCCTTATTATCAAGCCTTTGCTACTGACAGCACATTTCCTTTCCATTTCAAGCATTTCAATTCAATTTCAAGGTTGATTCCTAAAGGGTTTAACCAAGGAAACCCCATTTCCACAATCATTTTGCCTATTTTTATGTGTACAGGTATAGGTTACAAGTGGTGCAGGTATGAAGATAGTGAAAGAAAAGTCAAACAACAAAAGTTGCATTTGGTCCAAACTGGTACAAAGCGAGTGTGACTCACCCCAAAACTCCAACTCCAACTCAGAGGTGTCTTGTGCCATCTATTCTAAATTGTAGTCTAGATCACAACTCGATTATAGTACTAGTTTTTAGATATGTTTTTGGATTCATATTTGATGTTTATATCTTACGGCATGCTTAAATTTCCTATTTTCTCTCTATATATACTTGCATTTCTCATTCCTAGTTTACATAGCTATCTTTTTCAACTCAATAGAAAAGGAATTTGTGAATCCTCTTGGTGCTTGAACCTCCTTGACCCTAGTGGATCTGCCTTCCTTGCAATGTGTCTTTGAAGATAGGAGTGAGCTTCCTAGTTTGGTCATCCATCCTAGTGATTCCCTCTTGCATGTATATTCTCTTTTATCACATTTTAGTGAACCCAAAGGATCTTACTTTCCCTTTAATTGTGATATTGGATATTTAAATCTGATGTGTATGCATTGCATTATTCAATATTTAAATCATATCATTGAAGTTGCATTTTATGCATTTATATATTTAGGTTCACCTTAATCACATTTTTGTGAACCCAACGTATCTTACATTACCTTTAATTATGATATTCGATGTCTACATCTGATTTGTATGCATTGCACTAATTAATGTTTAAATCATATCATTGCTACATTTTATGCATTTAGATATCTATGTTCACCTTCATCACATTTTGGTGAACCCAACATCCTTACATTTTCACTTCTAATTTTCATTCCTAGAACCAATTTGGGTAGTAGTCATTTTCATGATGAAATTTACTAAATTGGATTGGCGCATTATTTCTCATGTGATTACATTCCTCCTTACTTCCTTGTATCAAATTCATGAGGTACAAAATACTTTCTTGCATTTCATGTTGCTTGAAATCCTTCATGGTACTCTTGCATATGGAATTGTGAGAATTTCAAATATTTTACCTCTCTATAAATCATTTTTCAAGACTTTTATCCATGTTTCATGTGGCTTTATAAAATATTTTTTAATGAAATGTGTTAATTTCATAAGAATATTTGTTGAAAATGATGAATCTAAAGATGACATTCAAATAAACAACCTTAGCACTTCTCCTAGGTTGTCTTTTACTAATGAGGATATAGATCATACTCCTAAGAATACCACAATAGAGAGTCATAGATCCTATCCTCATAAAGCTACCTTGATGTAAGAGCTTAAGAAGGCTAGTCTATGCACTTATTTAGATCCTCTTCCTTCTCCTGAGCTTCTTCTCTTTATCAAAGTATTTTCAATAATCTTGATGTGATGCATTTCCTTCATGATTTATCTCCTAAGATAAAATTAAGTAAGGATGAAGATCTTAATAAACCTTCTTCTTCTTCCTAACCAAAAGAGGATGGGACTAATAATGATAGGATTCTTCATCTCCCTAAAGAGATCAATCCTTTTACTATTCCTCCTTATACCACACATTTTCAAAAACCTCAAAATGATTGTCTGTCTCCTTCTCAATTAAAGGATAATTATAATTTAGGCTATGGCATTACTTCTCAACAAGGATATAGTTGACAAGGTCTTGGAATTAAAGAAAAATTTATAGAGGTCTCTATAGATCCTCCTGCACTAGTAACTAGGAATGGTATAAGGGATTTATACCTCAAGTCAACACTTTTCTTTCTTCAAATCCTATTGATCCCTCTTCCTCGAAACCAAAACCTCCTTATTTATGAATTCTTTTTCCAAGCCCATCACATCATAACACTCCTTTAGATTATCATTTGGCCTTGACTAAAAGAATCTTTTGGAGACATAAATATGATACCAAGATTCAATTTCCTTTCTGTCATTTTTCAAAAAATTAAAAATCGCATAAGATGGTTTTCATTTTTTTTTATAATAGCAATAAACATTGTCTTGTTTTGGATTAATGTAAAAGAATTTTTGAAGGGGGCCTGAAACCTTGTACACAGCTAATAATAAGGATAAGACATTGAAGCTCCACTAAAATAGAAAAAAAAAATAGACTAGCCAAAACTACCAGCCAAACCTCAAAACAAAGAACATCGCTACAACAGGTAGAAGCATTCTAAACTGGCAACCCAAAACCAAAATCCCAAAATTAGGATTTAATTTTAGTCCCCTTATTGTGGGACCGAAGAGACATTCCAAATGAGGGCAAGGACCTTTTAGATTTTTTTTCCTTTTACCTCTATCCAACCGTCTTCCACTTTTGTAGCCTCAATCTGCCACATTGGAACAAACCCTCCCCCAGCACCCATAGCGAGGAGGAAATCACCAACACTAGTAGAACCAACATCAATAGAAAGACTAGTAGAAGTCCTATTACTATCTAGCATAGAAATCTCCACATTAATTCCAGCAGCTTCAACAACATCCATCTCTTCCCCTTGGTGTAGAGGTTCAAACATTCTCTTGTTGATTGTATTGAATTTAGACAATTTTATCTTTCATAAGAACCCATTTTCCCTTTGTGGCTTTATGTCTTTTATAACATGATATCTTTGCTACATAGAATTGTTTGTTCTCCATGAGGTTTTTCTCC
Source organism: Thuja plicata (assembly GCA_018584345.1). Lineage (NCBI taxonomy): Eukaryota > Viridiplantae > Streptophyta > Pinopsida > Cupressales > Cupressaceae > Thuja > Thuja plicata. The sequence goes on along the minus strand of MU226648.1, from coordinate 170,112 downwards.
TTTTTAGATATTTATATCCTTGTTCATAATCTTTTCGTTGCTTTAAAGCACATTTCTATTATAAATCATCTCTCTCTTGGGGTATATAGTGCATTGTCCTTCGCCAAGTATCCTCTTCATCTAGCAATAAGGGAGGTGTATACTTGTTTCTCCTTCCTCTTTTTACTTATAAATAAACAAAAACTATGGTGTATTTGGAGTCCTTTGCAAATGTAATAACAACACAAAACTAATATTCATGAATAAAATTGGTCATTGTAGATTTGTTAAGATCTTTGTCTTAGAATTTGACATCAATCCAATCTTTAGTTGTGTGGATTTGGTAAGATCTTGGCCCAAATGGTATGTAATTCAAGAACACTAGAGTCAATTCCTTCAAATAATTTCTATGCCACCTTCCAATATGCTTTTCCTACTAAAAATAAAAGTTGAGCTCGAAATTTATTTGAACATTAGCTTCAAGGAATTTCTCTGCCACCTTTAGTGGTGTTTTTCCTACTAAAACTAAAAGTGGAAATCTTAAATTATTTTAAGATAAATAGGTATAGGAAAGTTGTTGCAAGGTACTCTTCACTTGCATGTTGTGAAAAAATAATCAATTTGATTATGTACAAATTAGCTCTGGATTTATTTCAATTTTTATATTTTCTACCAAGAAGAAGAGGAATTGTTACCCTCTTTTCTCCTCATAGTTAAAGTGTTGTAAATTGTAAGCACCTTGCTAATGTATAAAATTATACCCATTTTAGTGTGTGGTCATTCTCCTATGTATTATAGGACTTTTTTTTTTCACTTAATTAATAAATATTTAAATTTAGCTCTTCCTTGAATTTAATTTCTATGCACCCTTTAATTTTAGGTGTGTCTCTTTAATTATTTCCTCTCATTTATTTTCCTCTTGCATACATAGGCCCTATTTAATTATGGGTGACCTTTTGTATTTTCCTCAAGCTCAACCTCATCTTTAAATATATTTTTTAAATCCTAATATTTTGATTGGCTCTTGATTTGAATTTGAGCCCAGAATTGCTGACATAAGGCAACTTTGTAGGAATAGGGTGATTCTAACTCACCACGTACCTAGAAAGTGACCTCATACTTTGTATCTTGCAAATAAATTTAAATTGTGGTTTCCATCTAATTATTTAGTGGTATTTCTAATCCTAGTCAGCTCTCTTCAAGTTTTGGGCTCCAAATGGGCTAGGTGAGGTAAAAATCCAAGGTTACCTCCCTCATTTGGAGAGATAAACATACATCAATCCATAAGCATTCATGATCTCAAGAAATCAAGAATTCATTAAAATCATTTAATGAGCATTCAAGCTTATCAAGCAGCCAAGGCATTGCATCCTTAATTTTTGGCAAGCATTCAACAATCATCATGCAAACATGTCTTTTGTGATGTCCTTTTAGGTCTTTGTGAAGTCAGGTTATTGTGTCAACACTTATGAACTCATTTCAAAAAGTATTTGCATCATCAAGGTTTAAGACTTTCTTATCCTTCTTATCAAGCCTCTACTACTAACAGACTTCCTTTCCATTTCAATAATTTCAATTCAATTTCAAGGTTGATTCCAAAACTATTTTTCCTATTTTCATGTGTAGGTACAAGTTATAGGTGGCACAGGTACAAAGACAATGGAAAAAAAGTCGGATAGAGAGTTTTTATCAACAAAAAATGCATTTGATCCTAACTGGCACAAGGTGAATTTGACTCGCCCCATACCTCCAACTCACCCCATACCCTCAAAGGTGCCCCTTACTAGATGTTTTGACTGTAACCCTGATCATAGGTGATGACAGAAAAAATAAGTAACAAAGAAACAAAGAGAGACTTAACAAAGAATAGAGACCAAGGAACAATGTAAATTCATGATTATTCTAGATAGTTCCTTTATTAAACACTCATTGAAATAAAGATATAGGAACATATTAAAAGACATAATAAAAACACTCATAGAACATGATGCTTATTTAGATTGCTTCATAGGAACACACATTCTCATAACAGAGATTCCACCTCATTTTACTATTACATTCTTAGTGGTAGTTACAAATGTATTTGATCCTTCAAGGATCAATCAAACATGAATACAAACTTCACTAGGCTTCAATGTCTTCTCTCCTTTGAACAGTCTATTCAGACTCAAACTTTACATGGCTTCCCTTTTGACTAGTCTCCCTTTCCTTTTTTGAACTTCTCTCATTTTGTTCCAGATAAAATCTCTGACTCATTTATAGACACCTTTAGCAGAAATCATCTCCTCCCCAAAACATCTAGCCCCCCCCTCCCAAACCATCATTGATGTATATGAAGTGATTGGTTTTTTTCTCACATCCGACTTGGTCAATTTCTAAACCTGTCAACTGATCAAAAACAAATTGTTGACTAGTTGGAAGATTAAGTTTGTTATGTGACTGGAAGCTAGAAATGATGATTCAAAGACAAACTACCAAACAATGAAACTAAACAAACCAAAATTGATAATGTGATACTCCTGCATCAGACTCCCAAGGCACTAAAAAGATTAATAAGCTCTTGCTCATGAGTTCAGTCATCGAATGACTCAGCTTAATAATCTTTGGTTTAGTAGGTCAAGAAGCATCCTCTAATGGGTGATTCAGCCACTTGAGCAAATACTTAAACTACTCATGTCTTCGGGTCTTCTTCAACAACTTTTGATCTAGAATGCATTTTATCTCAAGATATTTTGAAGTGGTTCCTTGTTACTCTTTGTAGATAGGAAACTCTACCTCTATTGTACCTTCTTATCCATCCCCTTTATAAGGGTATAAATTGGCCACATTAGAGATTGGATAAATGCACAAGTTTGAAGGTACGGATATTTCGTAAACATTGGCTAAGAATTTTACAAGATCCCGCTTTCTTCATTTTCAGATTATTATATTCATATTTTGGAAACCTCTCCTTCCTAAGGTGAGCCATCACAAAATCACCAACCTACAAATGTAATTCTCTCTGCTTCTTATTGTAACATATAAAATAGAGGTCACCAAAATGTAAGATATAAAATAGAGATGATGACCTAATGTTACATTTAAAACTGGAATGTTTATTGAAATGTGAGGGATAAATTTAATGTGTGTTATAAGAATGGTGAAGAAGGTAAGATTGCCCTCTTAATCCCAAATTTCTTAAAGGGAAGATCCAAATTGATTAACCCTAACGAAAGGATCAACGCATAAATAAATCAATCTATTAAGGATAGGGATAAAGAGAAAAACCTTGATTCTCATTTTATAGAAGAGAGTGTGTGATAGATTTAGAAAGTTTAATAACTTTAATTGAAATGGATAGGAGAAAAGTACTAACCTTGAAATGTTGCAGATCTGAAGAGTATTGTTTTTGGGGGTCTACACTCAGTTTCTGGAAAATATGAGACCAAATTTGGAATAGAAACGTGGAGACAAACAAAACCCAAAAATCTTTTTCTATTCTGACAAAGTTCTGATTTGTACCCTCAAGTCAATGTCACCATTGACCCAAAATTTATGACTCCAACCTAGGGCAGAATTGACCTAAAAATTCTCAGACTGAAAATCTATTTTCGGATCCCAAAAGTTTGCCAAAAATGGTATCCAAATATGTACTCCAATCTGTGGTTCTGAACCTGTACCTGCAAGAAAAATAGATTATTTGTTGGGGGGGAGGGGTTTTTCATAGTCAAACCCTGATTTAGGAATTAACCTTGAAATTAATAATTGAAATAAAGAATGCTAGCAAGTAGTAGAAGTAAATGCAATAATGAAGCTATGATATTCAATAGATGTACAATTGTATTTCGAATGTAAATAAGTATATAAATATGAAAGCTTAGACTCAATATTAGAAACCATAAACCTCCATGATTATATGCTTGGAATCCACCTTAAAGGAAGAATGAAAATGTTTTTGAGGATTCACAAAGGATCTTGAAGGAAGATCACACTATCATGATGGATAGATCTAGGGATTGAATGATGAATCTTGAATGTTTGAACCAAATCCCTTCAAAGGCTTGAAATCCTGAATCCTTGATCTTCAATGGAGAACTTTGAGAGGAAGACTTGAACACTTTGAGAGCTTGAAAACATGTAGAATAATGGATGCTTGAAAGTAGATGATAATGTACTTGTCTCCAAGTAGGTGATGATTGAAAAAGAGAGGAGAGAGCTTCCTTATATATGAAAATAGGGCACAATATTCTAGAGAGGCCTACATAGGAAAATGAAATTCCAATTATCCTTATACCCCTAGGAGAGGACCTATAATAATTTAAGAATCGTCACTTTGGAACCCAAAATAGCCAACCAGGAAGTGGGAAATGAATTTTTGATGACCTCCAGTAGCCGACAAACTTCCATATTTGAAATGGGGACCCAGGTCAAGGTCAAGGTCATCCTTGACCTAGGTCAAGGTCAAGGTCAACCTTGACCTAGGGAGTCACAACCCCTAGAAAATATGCTATATGGGAGGGATGGTGCCCGGAGAGGCCCAATCAAGGTCCTAAACAGACACAGAAGTAGGAGAAGATGTAGAAATGAGGGGACAATATGATGGTAGTCAAAAACACCCCCTAAGGAGGGCTAAAAGTTCTTAACATGGAAGTTCTTCCATTTTAAGATGATACATTAAGCCCCCGCTTTAGCGAGAGTATGGAATTCGAACATACTCCTGATAAAGTTAGAAGAAAGACTCTGGTGGATCACAACGAGGTAGAGCATCACTTAGTCAAGGACATGAGACCCTAGACCAAGGATTCTAACTCAACATACATGCATAAAGATATGAAAGTAAAGAGAAATTAATCATAGAAAACATATGTGACTACATAAGCAAGACAAGAGAAACACTATAGATAACATAGCTTCATGATCTAATCCTACTAGCATGAAAGAGAAAGAGAGAAAAGGGATAGTGATTACCTCACCTAGTAAGATTCTCACCTTACCATGAATAACCAAGGAGGGAGATCCCAACAGGTTCACCCATAAACTATGCTTTGTAATTGTAATGCATCTTCTAACAAATTTTGAAATATCCATAGATCCACATTTTTGTATCACTATGAAATATAAAATGCATGTCTTTTCAGGATTTAGAAACTTATGTGCGTTACCTTCCAAGGATTTAGCATATTGTAAAATTGAAAATGTGTATCTATTCAGGATTTAGCAGATTATGTGTGTTACCTTCTGAGGGTTTAGCAAAAAATAAAAATAAAAATGCGTCTCTTTAGGATTTAGCATCTTATGTGCATTACCTTCTGAGGATTTAGCATGTTTTAAAATGTAAAATAATGTAAAATATAGTGTAAGGGAGACCCTATATATGCCCCCCTCTTTATCATGACTACCCACTAGGAAGGATAAGGAAGAGAAAGAGGATACCTACTTCATAAAGTAAGGAGATATCCAACTTAACAACAATATACACTGTATCCTTAGCAAAGAGTATTGACCCTTACTTCTAAGAGCATAGATAATCATGAAATGGATATGTCACATATGGAAAAAGGATCCTCAAAGAGAAAGAGATATTATCATCAAGACCCCCATCATAGAGGAGTGCTTAGGATAAAATATCATCTTGTAAAGAAAAGAGGGACCAAGGATTCAATCATCAAGCCCCCTACGATGAAGAGGAAGAGGAATCTCTAAATGAAGGAGTCAAACTCTAATCCAAAGTAAAGACAAGAGTTTATAAAGAACAAAATTTGCAAAATAAAGAAGAGGTGATGACCTATGACAATCACCTCTCATATAGGAGGGTATTCATAGGCAAAACATAAATCTTTATAAGGAAATAATGGTGTATGATAAACAGATGCCACTAAGCTAAGCAAAGTATATCTTTAGATAGAGGAAGAAGGAAAATACCTTTCCCCCAGGGATGAAAGCAAAGGATATATAAAATTATATCAATGGATGTTATAGCAAAGAGATATCTTTACAAAACAAAATATCCTAGAAAAGATATCATGAGTGATTTTGAGCGAAGGAAGTATGTACCATAAGAGAAAATTATAAGGATAGAATGTAGAAAGAATAACCAATTAAACTCAAAACAAAATACATGCTAAGAGCATAATGGATACTAGAAGACTGGAAGGAAATACCTCTTGCCCCCCAGTGAAGAGACAAGAGGATAAAAATGATCTAATTTATAGAAGAACAAGGGGAATGTCCTATATTAGAATTATGAAGAAATTGTAATACTGCATGGGAATGAGATATAATTCCTAAAGCAGCTCTTTCTCTAACATATAGCTTGAAATGCACACAATCAACAAGTAAATGTGTATTACTATAATGGAAAGGACATCTGTATTTAGAGAGAGCATTTTGCGGCATAAGTTTGAAGATTTATTTCTTAGAATTCATTAGCTAGACATACACTTTCTTAGCCACATCTTGAGGAGTATCAGGGTGATATAAGGAAGGTGTTGGAAGAACATGAAGAGGAGGATGGTAGTTAAGATCAGCCACCTTGAATTGAGAAGGCGGGAAACCTATACCATGCATATCTTGTTTAGGAGATGAATGAATCAGGTTTTTAATGCCTTGTTCATTGATACCAAGCCCTAAACCCTTATAGCCTTGTTTAT
>MU226648.1:146226-160308 GCA_018584345.1 Thuja plicata | reverse complement strand
TGGAAGACCAAAAATGAAGAAGCCCTTGGTTTAATTGGTCTCTCCATCATCCCTGATCTTTATGTCCTAATTGGACATTGCACCAAAGCTCATGAAGCATGGGCCATTTTGCAACAGACGTATGACAACTCATCAGAATCTCGTAAGATTCAACTCCAAGACAACTTGGAGGACTTAAAGTATAATGCTTTTAATTGAAATGGATAGGAGAAAAGTACTAACCTTGAAATTTTGCAGATCTAAAGAGTGTTATTTTCAGGGGTTTGTACTCAGTTTATGGAAATATAAGAGCAGATCTGGAATAGAAGCATAGAGACGAACAAAACCCAGAAATCTTTTTCTATTCTAACACAGTTCCAATTTGTACCCTCAAGTCAATGTCACCATTGACCCAGAATTTTTGATTCTGACCTAGGGTAGAATCGACCTAAAAATTCTCAGACTGAAAATCTATTTTTGGACCCCAAAATTTTTCCAAAAAGGGTATCCCAATATGCACTCTGATCTGCGGTTCTGAACCTGTACCTGCAAGAAAAATGGATTGTTTTTTGGGGGGAGGGGTTTTCCTTAGTCAAACCACAATTTAAGAATTAACCTTGAAATCAATAATTGAAATAAAGAATGCTAGCAAGTAGTAGAAGTAAATCCAATAATGAAGCTATGATATTCAATAGATATGCAATTGTATTTCAAATGTAAATAAGTATGTGAATATGAAAGCTTAGACTCAATATTAGAAACCATAAACCTCCATGATTATATGCTTGGAATCCACCTTGAAGGAAGAATTAAAAGGTCTTTGAGGATGCACAAAGGATCTTGAAGGAAGATTAAACCATCATGATGGATAGATCTAGGGCTTGAATGATGAATCTTGAATGTTTGAACCAAATCCCTTCAAAGGCTTGAAAGCTTGAATCCTTGATCTTCAATGAAGAACTTTGAGAGGAAGACTTGAACACTTTGAGAGCTTGAAAACATGTAGAATAATGGATGCTTGAAAGTAGATGATAATTATGTACTTGTCTCCAAGTAGGTGATGATTGAAAATGAGAGGAGAGAGCTTCCTTATATATGAAACTAGGGCACAATATTCTAGAGAGGCCTACATAGGAGAATTAAATTCTAATTAGGCAGCACACCTGAAAGCGGAAAATTAATTTTTGATGACCTCTGGTAGCCGACATACTTCTAGATTTGAAAGGGGGACCCAGGTCAAGGTTGAGGTCATCCTTGACCTAGGTCAAGGTCGAGGTCAACCTTGACTCAGGGAGTCAGAACCCCTAGAAAATGTGCCAGATGTTAGGGATGGTTCCCGGAGAGGCCCAATCAGGGTCCTAAACAAACATAGAAGTATGTGAAGATGCAAAAATGAGGGGACAATATGATGGTGGTCAAAAACACCCCCTAAGGAGGGCTAAAATTTCTTAACATGGAAGTGCTTCCATTTTAAGATGATACACTTATCATCATGTTGCTTATAATGTTGATTGTGCTCTTATATATTCATCTATACTTCTTCATGGAGGTCATGGATAGCTGTAGCAAAATCTTCTACATATGCACTTGTTTTCTCCATACCTCCAAGATCTCTAAGTTCAAATATCCCTCTAGGATGCATACCATATAGGATGGACTGAAATTTGTTCTCCTCTTTGGATAATCATTATAGGAATACTCAACTTGTGCCAAAGCCAAATCCCAATTCGTAAGTGTGTTCCCAACAAAACACCTCAACGTGTTTCCCAAAATTCTATTAACCACCTCCATTTGGTCATCCCGTTTGGGGGTGATAAGCATAACTGAAACTCAAATTTGTTCTCAATTTCTTCCACAAGGTCCTCCAAAAATGTCCCACAGATTTAGTATCCCTATCAGATATAATATTTTTTTGAATACCATGCAATCTCACCACTTCTTTAAAAAAACAAATTTTCAATGGTTGTAGCATCACTAGCCTTCTTACATGGTATAAAATGAACCACTTTTGAAAACCTATCCCCAAATACAAAGATAGAATCATTGCCTCTTTGAGTTTAAGGAAACCCAAAAAAAAATCCATACTTACAAAGTCCCATGGTCTAGATGAAACTGGTAGTAGCTGATAAAAACTAGCATTCTAACTCCTTCCTTTGGCATGTTAACAAACTATGCATCTCTCCACATATCTCTTGACATCCATTTGAATTTTTGGCCATTAGTAATGAGTGCGTAGCTGCAAATAAGTTTTTTCCTATCCAAAATCATTAGCAAGGCTGCCATAATGCTTTTCATTCAATAAATTGGCTCTCAGAACCTCTAGGTGGGCACAATTTGATTCCTTTGAACAACAAACCCTCCTATGGAATATAATATAGAAATGGACCCTTATCTCTATTGATAGGATTGTTGCAAGCTTCAAATGCTTCCTTGAAATTTGCATCATCTATATACAACTCTTTCAACCTTTCAAAGCCAACATTGTTAGTTTGAATTTCATGCACCAATAAACTCTTTCTACTTAACACATCAACAACCTTATGCATTTGCCCACTTTTATGCTTCAATATAAAATTAAAACTTTGAAGATATTCTACACATTTAGAATTGCCTTTGATTTATTTTTTGTTGGTTGTTAATGAATTGTAAAGCATAATTATTTATATACACTAAAAATTCCTTGGGCAGCAAGTAATGCCTCCACTTTTTCAATGATTGAACTAAGGTATATAAATTCCAGATCATAAGTAGAGTATTTATTTTTAGCCCTATTTAATTTCTTACTAAAGTAAGGCACTAGTTTATCTTCTTGACTAAGTACAACCCCTATATCCAATCCACTTGCATCACACTCAACTTGGAAAACCTTATCAAAATTGGGCAAAGAAAGAATGGGTTGCTCCCTTACCTTTTACTTAATAAATCTGAAACTTTCCTTAGTCTTATGTGTTTATTCAAATTGTCTTTTATTCCACTTAATGGTTTCAATAATGGGAGCAATAACATGACTGAAATTATTTATAAACTTTTGGTTAAAACAAGTGAGGCCATGGAAAATTCTTACCTCCATGGAACTCCTTGGTGTTGGTCAATCAACAATGGCTTGAACCTTCTCTTAATCCATCTATGAATCTTCTCTTTATCCATCTTCCCTCATGCAATCTCCTCATAACCATCCTCAAATATTTCTCATTTGACCTGATAAACACCAATATGTCATCAAGATATACAATCACAAATTTTCCAAGAAAGGGTTTCAAAACCTTATTCATAAGCCTCATAAAAGTATTGGGTGTATTATAAAGTCTAAATGGTGTAATCAGCCACTCATAGAGCCCATAACTAGTCTTGAATGTATTTATCCACTCATCTCCAAGTCTGGTCCTAATCTGATGGTAACCACTTTATAGACCTATTTTAGAAAAATACATTGAGCCACTTAAACAAACCATTAAATCTTCAATCCTAGAAATTGGAAATCTCTATCTAATGGTTATCTTATTAATCACCCTATAATCAGTGTACATTCTTCATTCTCTTCCTTTCTTAGGTGCTAAAATAGTAGGAACAACACAAGTGCTAAGACTTTCCCTTATAAAACCTTTCTTGAGTAGTTATTCAACTTTCTTTCTAATCTTCTCATTCTCTTTGGGATTCAATCTATATGCAACCTTATTTGGTAGGATAGCTCCAAGCATCAAATCCATATGATGACTTATACTCTTCATAGGTGGCAACTCATCAGGAAACTCTACTGCAACAATGTCCCTATGCTCCTACAAGATCTTTATTTCTTTTCACAAATTATCTAGTTGTGTAGAAGTAAGCACCATTCTAGGATTAAGAATCAAAGCAAACCCTACTTCATTCTTCATATCATGTAAAAACTCTTTACCACTTACCATCATTACCTTAGTGTTGTTGTTGGTGTCCACTTCTTTTTCTTGCATAGACATCAAGGTATGCTTAACCCCATCATTCTAAAAAGTGTAAGTGTTGACTCTCTCGTCATGCAATGGCTTCTTGTGAAATTTCCACGATCTTCCAAGAAATACATGGCATACATCCATTGGCATTACATCACACAACCCGCTATCCTTATAACTACCAATAAAAAATTCAACAAAAGCTTGTTCAACAACCAATAATTGGTGCCATTTTATAATTGTGGGGCAGGAAAAATGAACATATGTGTGCTAAGGCAACCACAAACCCTAAAAGCATACAAACAATAAACCTATCCTAACATTAAATCCATGAAGGAAAAGCATAAGATATTGAAATAATATCAACAAACTCCCTTCAACATGCTCCAATGTCTTTCTTGCTTCTCAAAAGGCTTGATGTAGCTCCCATAATGACTCCATGCACTCAATGAAAGCAAATTGACTATAGTAGTGAGAAGGTTCGAAAGATAGTGGTTGTTCAATTGAAAGAAAATGATCCCACTTTATAGAGATTTGAGGGCAAGTTCTTGAATTAGCAAATTGAGACACAATTGGGAAAATGTCATAATCTATGACAAGATTTGAAGTGCATTTAGTATGCACAAAACAAAGGAGAGTTTGGAAGAGAAAGAGACTAAATTAGTGTGAAGAATGAGAAGGCAAGGTGTAAGGGATGGAGGCTAGGGAAGAGGAAGTAGAAGCTAATTAATAGGGATTGAATCCCATGTGGAAAAGTGAAAAAAAAATTAAATTTAAAAATTCATTTATCCTCACAAATTAGAAATTAGGATTTATGAAATTAGAAAACTCCATAAAACATAAATTAGCCAATTAATTAATTGTAAAACTTAGGGAAAAGGGATAAATAAATTATTTATTTATCAAGACTATGGTTTAGGGTAAATTAATGAATGTTTAGCCCAAAGAGGATGAATTAGTTGATTTCGATTGATTTTGATGATATTGATATGACATAGGATTGATTTTGATGAGAATCCATTGATTTGAACATGATTAATTAGGTCAAATCAATTAAGGTGAGAAATAATAGTGATTAACCAAAAACATTTTGATGTTTAATTAATGATGAAAGACACAATTTCAAAACATGATAAAGACCATATGTGCAACATAGAAGAATAATTAGAGTGTGCAAAACAATGTTTCAATCGCAGTGCAAAAGTGTTAACAAGTGGTGTTGTAAGCATTCACCAATTTTGAGTGTCTTCAGTAACCAAGAAACTTTATAGGGTGTAAGATGTTTATTTTTATTGAGGCCAAAATTTTCTACCATCTTCGTTGCTACAAGATTATCCATACTACCACTATCAATAATCAGTTTGCAACACTTACCTTTTGACTTACATTTGGTTTTAAGCAATGTCTTTCTTTGAACTGGTCCTTGGCTCTCCTTTGGTGGCTTCAACAATACCCTCTTGAACATCAATGGGTCTCTTGATTCTAGTTCATCTTTATGGTGAGCAGGTGACCCCATGGTCTCTTGGTCTACTTGAACAATTTGATTTCTCCTTTAAAACTTGATATGTCATCCTTGTGAAGATTCTAGACATTCCCAACTTTTGTGACCAGCGTATTGGTTACACTTAAAACACTTACCAAAAAAGCCTCTTCCACTTCCTTGAAAACCACCTCTTTCGTAAGACTTCCTAATTTATTCATATAACCTATTTTTCACTACACCACTTGAACTAGCAACCCCTTCTTGATGATATTGTTGTCCTCCTCTAGCCTAATTTCCTTGTCCTCTCTTCTTTTCTTGTTGATTTTTCTTCCTCATAAATTTCTCATTTGCCTTGAGGGCTAGTTGATAAGCCTCTCCAAGACTTCTAGGGGATGTGAGACTCAACTTTCCCTACAAACTATACTTCAAACCATTCAAATACCTTTCCACTTTCTCCATGTATTCTTCACCATGACCTGATCTAGTCACCAACCTATATAACAATTCAGTATAACCTTTGACTGACATATCTTTTTATCTCAAGTTTTGCAATCTTATAAAAATATTGGTTTGATAAATACTCGAAAGGAACTTGGAAACCATTCAATCCCAAAACTTAAACTTTTCCTTATTCTTCTTTTTGTCTCTCAGTTTGAACATAATCCCACTACATTGCAACATGGCCTTTGAGCCTTGTAGAGGCAAACTTCACTCTCTTCTCTTCTACCACTCCTTTAAACACAAAATACTTATCAAGTTCATGAATCCAATAAAAAAAGTTCCTCTCCATTGAGGCTTTTGGAATAGGTAGAAACCTCTACTTTGAGTTTAGCGACCACACTCATAATTGCTCTTATTAATCTCTCATTCTCTCCAACCAGTTCTGCAATAACACACTCATTGATTGGGATTCCTTAACTTATTCCACATCATTGCCTTCATCAACCACCATACCTCTTCTTTGGGCCCATTTGATGGCACCCAACCTTGCCATTAGTTTGCATCATTTCAAACATCCCATCTTCTTGACCTCTTCCACATCCTCTCCTATTCATTCTCCTAGGAGGAATATTATCTATCCTACAAACTCCCAAATTATTGAGACTCTTACCAATTTGATGACAAAAAAACAACCAAGAAACAGAGAGAGACTTAATACAAAATAGAAACAAAGGAATAATGGAAATTCACAATTAATCCAAACAAAGCCTTTATTAAACCCTCATTGATACAAAGAGATAGGAATAGGTTAAAAGACATAAGAATAACACCCATAGAACACTATGCTTATTCAGATTGTTTCACAAGAACACACAATCTCATAACAAAGATTCCACTTCATTTTATTATTCCACTCTTAGAGGCAAATTACAAATGAATTTGATCCTTCAAGGATCAATCAAACATGAATACAAGTTTCACCATGCTTCAATGTCTTCCCTCTTTCAAATAGTCAATCCAAATAGACTTCACATGACCTCCCCTTTGATTGGTCTCCCTTTCCTTTTTATACCCTACCAAGTTCTATTCCAAAAAAAATCTCTGACATGTTTATAGACACCTACAGGAACCGCCTCCTCCTCAAAGCATATGGCCCCGCTCTCCCAAACCATCTTTGCTACATATGAAGTGATTGGTTTTTTCTCACAACCAACTGACTTGGTCAGTTTCTAAATCTGTCAACTGATTAAAAACATATTTTTGATTGGCGACAGGAAGTTGGAGATCATTTTACAACAAGAGGTTGGAAATGACAGTTCAAAGACAAATTACCAAAAAATGAAACTAAAAAAATCAAATTGCTAGTGTGATGCTCCTACATCAACAGGTCAGTCACAATAGTGGTGTTTAGATCTATTTCCAAATTCAAAGTTTCTATTTAGGTCCATTTGCATGCTTAATTACCTAGTTTCTCTCACTATACTTGCATTTCTCATTCCTAATTTATATAGCCATCCTTTTCAACTCAATAGCAAAGGAATCTGTGCATCCTCTTAATGCTTGAGGCTCCTTGAACCTAGTGGATCGGCCTTCCTTCCAATGTGTGTTTGAAGATAGGTGTGAGCTTCCTAGTTTGGTCATCCATCCTAGTGATTCCCCTCACATATCCATTTTCTTCTATCATAATAGCCAAAAGTTTCCTTCGTGCTCCATTTAAATTTTATTTTAGCTTTGATAGATGTCCTTATCCTTCGTATGGTGAGGGATGTGAAAATTATGTCATAAAAATTCCTTCGTGCTACTAAAAAAAATTGCAAACCAACAAATGCACATTTTACACATATATTCATGCTAATTCAACGTGCCTATCACACACTAGCTATAACCTCGTGTATAGATTATTGCTAAACTATATTTATTAAATGTTTCATGTCACATTGTTTTTAATTATTAAAGAATCCAAAACAAGGAGCTTATCCCTTACACAAGAAAGACTTGAAGGCAGACAAATAGACCATCAACAACACATAGACAGCACAACAGGTGTTGACTAGAAAGATAAAAAAACAAAGCATTAAGGCGAGAAGCCCTTCAAAGGAAAGGACAAGCTCATGCCACATGAGAAGATGAGAAAGAGTGGTGCAGGAGAACCTATGGGTTTAGTGATAAGCCCTCAAATTTTGGTTTGTAAGACCTTGGTAAGGTTGGTTAGGATTTTGAAGTGTTTTGTTATTGATTGTTAACTTTGTCAAGCTTATCTAGAAATTGCTCAATCGACACATAGGCCAAATATGGGCACACCATGTAAAATGAGTTTATAGGGGTTAGGGTTTGTTTTTTGTTTGATAATCATGTTTTGGGAGGCTAATCACATCATTCTGCACCCATATTTTGGGTCAATGCTTTGGTGGTAGCAAAGTTGTAAAATTTGCAAAAAGTTGCGAGAGCAACTTTTGCAACATTTCAAAGTTGCTTGACAATGTTTGGTGAGCTTAGTGAATTTTTGTGCCAAGGTAGTTAAGAGCATGCAATATGGATTGTAAAAACCTTGAGGAGGATTATATAAGACCTCTCAAGGCACTTTACGAAGGTTGGTTTCCTTTTTGAGTGATTTTCTCTAATTAAATAGTTAGCAATTTTCTGAGAAATTGTGCACAGTCTGGTTGTAACTTGAGTAACGCGAGTGTAATGGATTGAATCTAGTTTATTTTTGATGTAAATAGTTATAATATATTATTTATTTCCTCTGTGTTCTTTTTGGTTTCATTTTTGTATAGTTTTCTTGCTTCAATAAAAAACAAGAACCAAGACTGTGTTCTCTGGCAATTTTGGGGTCTTGGTAGTAGAATGCCTCCAACTTAAAATTCCACCGTGGAATATTCATGGTTGTTGGAATTATTTGAGTGGATGCCATGTATAGTATGTTTCTTTTGGTGGCAATTCATAAAACTCAAAACCAAGATTTTGAGAGCATGCCCTAGGCGAGCACACTGAAAGCCCGACTAGGGAAAGTTGTGTTGCAGACTTTGTTTCTTACAGGAGTAGATTGAGAAATGCAATCCAAGGCCATGGAATGTTTCATGGAGATCAAGAACAAGCTTAGGTATGATGAGAAGACCCTCTAAATCCATATTATGGTTTTTTGAGACCAAAGACCAATTAAAGGATGCAATTAGGCTTGTATAGGTTATTTAGGGTTTGGGCATTGTACAGAGGATTGAAGAGCCAAAACCTACAAAATATTTTTGGGTTTCCAAAAGGGTGCTCAGAAAGGTGAGGTGTTCATTGGGTTGTTTGCAATATTTTTGAGTTAGGGTCCAAAAACCTTGAACTTAGGGCTAATTGAGACCTACAAGCCTAATAGGCCTAAAACTGTCAAATTTTGAAAGTGATGAAGAATTGCCTTGTTGAGCAAGTAAATTGGATTGGGGATTAGGAAATTTGAGAAGTTTGGAGACCTTTTTCACTCTTGCAAGCGGGTCTTGGAAGGTTGGAAAGAATAGTACAAGCCTAGGATGAGTTGATAAGTAGCTTGTGTGGAATGCTTGAAGACTAGTGGAGTATCATCTTTAATGATTGGGAGTCTTAGATTGGGAACCTAATGGTGAGAGGTTCAAGAGAGACGAGTTGGTGAGTAGAATCTAGGGTCTCTCTATCATAGATTTTTAAGAATAGTTCTTCCTATGCCATCGTACAATTGTCCAAGTGATGTTATTCTTAGGCTCACCAACAAATGAGAACCTGCTAGGACACCCGTCAAAATAGAGGCCAAAGTGTTGAAGAGGCAGAACATTATCAACAGGAACTTGATGCAGAATAGGAGCAGAAGTAATAGGATCAATAAGGACCACAAGGCCAGTGGGGGTTGCACCTAAAGTAGCAGGGGAAACAACTAGGGTTGCAGTAGAAGGTGTTGGACGAATAGTAGAGGTCTGATTTTGATCACCAGTATGAGCAGCATCCAGATTTTTAGCAGGAGTTTCATGTCACAATGTTTTCACTATATTTGTGTGATTTTACATTACTCAAATATCATGGAACCATATTATTATTTGAATATTATATGGACAATTTTTTGGTTTAATTGAACTATCTTAGGATAGAACCACCGCTAACCTAGATCCATACTATGATAGAATTTAGAGAGCTAAGAATAGTACAAATATACTATATACATATAAATGAAAATGTTAATTACACTCTACAATTAAAGATTGCCATCTCTTTGTAATTTTAAAAGGTGTGGCAAGTTAGTTAAAACTTGAATTTAAATTCAATGGCTAACTAAAACTAATTTGTTACCTTTTAAAACCATACTCTAACATACCGTTAAAAGTTTAAAACAAAAACTAACACTACCAACATACTTATATATTTATTGTATTAATTACATGGAAAAGTCCACCTAGAAATCTCCAAATCAAAACCTTACCAAGACTTTGGTTCTCTCCAACCAAGTAAAAGTTTACGAATAAAACAAGAGACGCAAGCATCAAAGTTCCTACCTATAGTGAAATGTTTTAAGGTGTAGTTGATGCAATAGATGTAAAATGCACGAAGTATGTCATAGAGAAAGCATTGTTAAAACAATTAAGTATAATGATGTGAAGAATCATTTGTGACTTTGGAGGAAAGCTTTAACGCCCTTTTTCATAAGGTTAACAATTGGGACATGTTGGAAATTGGAAATAAGTTTTTTGGGAAAATTATAATTATCAGAATAATAAAAATTAGTGAATCGTCAAATATTTCATAATAGATTTTTAAAATAAAATATACAATTTATTGAATATTAATACTACAAATTGGAGCAAAAGTTTGGAAAACCTCTGTGGTCATTGAAATCGTAAGGTTCCATTTGATAAAAGTGATTGAACACTCCTTTCGAGGTCATTTATAAAGTAATATTGTAGCTTTATATGCTTTAACATATTAGATCTTTGAAACATGAGTTATGAAAGCTAGCAAATTATTTTCCAAAATTCTCGACAATCAAATCTAAATTTTAGTAGAAATATAAAATTTGTTGCTTCTAATATTGACAAATCCTGGAAAATTAAGTATAAGTCAGCATAGTTTAGAATAGACAAAAGGAGAGAGAGAGAGAGAGAGAGAGAGAGAGAGAGAGAGAGAGAGAGAGAGAGAGAGAGAGAGAGAGAGAGAGAGAGGNGAATAGACAAAAGTAGAGAGAAAAATTAAGTATAAGCCAACATAGAGAGAGAGAGAGAGAGAGAGAGAGAGAGCCAAAAACTATCCAAGCGATGCTATTCTTAGACTCACCAACAAATGAGACCCTTCTAGGACACCCGTCAACACAGAGGCCAGAGTGTTGAAGAGGCAAAACATTATCAGCAAAAACTTTTTGCAGAACAGGAGCAAAAGTAATAGGATCAATAAGGACCACAAGGCCAGTGGGGGTTGCACCTAAAGTAGCAAGGGCAACAACTAGGGTTGCAGCAGAAGGCGTCAGACGAATAGTAGAGGTTTGATTTTGATCACCAGCATGAGCAGCATCCAAATTTTTAGCAGGAGTTTCATGTCACAATCTTTTCACTATATTTGTGTGATTTTACATTACTCAAATACCATGGAACCATATTATTATTTGAATATTATATGGACAATTTTTTGGTTTAATTGAACTATCTTAGGATAGAACCACCACTAACCTAGATCCATACTATGATAGAATTTAGAGAGCTAAGAATAGTACAAATATACTATATACATATAAATGAAAATGTTAATTATACTCTATAATAAAAGATTGCCAACTCTTTGTAACTTTAAAAGGCGCGGCAAGTTAGTTAAAACTTGAATTTAAATTCAATGGCTAACGAAAACTAATTTATTACCTTTTAAAACCATTCTAACATATTGTTAAAAGTTTAAAACAAAAACTAACACTACCAACATACTTATATATTTATTCTATTAATTACATGGAAAAGTCCACCTAGAAATCTCCAAATCGAAACCTTACCAAGACTTTGGTTCTCTCCAACCAAGTAAAAGTCTATGAATAAAAAAAGAGACGCAAGCGTCAAAGTTCCTGCCTATAGTGGAATGTTTTAAGGTGTAGTTGATGCAATAGATGTAAAATGCACGAAGTATGTCATAGAGAAAGCATTGTTAAAACAATTAAGTAGAATGATGCGAAGAAGCATTTGTCACTATGGAGGAAAGCATTAACGCCCTTTTCATAAGGTTAACAATTGGGACATGTTTATTGGAAATTGGAAATAAGTTTTTTGGGAAAATTATAATTATTAGAATAATAAGAATTAGTGAATCGTCGAATATTTCATAATAGATTTTTAAAATAACATATACAATTTATTGAATATTAATACTACAAATTGGAGCAAAAGTTTGGAAAACCTCTATGGTCATTGAAATCGTAAGGTCCCATTTGATAAAAGCGATTGAACACTCCTTTCGAGGTCATTTATAAAGTAATCTTGTAGCTTTATATGCTTTAACATATTAGATCTTTGAAACACGAGTTATGAAAGTTAGCAAATTATTTTCCAAAATTGTCGACAATCAAATCTAAATTTTAGTAGAAACGTAAAATTCGTTGCTTCTAATATTGACAAATCCTGAAAAATTAAGTATAAGTCGGCATAGGAGAGAGAGAGAGAGAGAGAGAGAGAGAGAGAGAGAGAGAGAGAGAGAGAGAGAGAGAGAGCACTTATTATCCAAGTGTTAGGTAGAAGGAAAATGATTATATAAATTTAGGCTGCAGATATAATTAGAATAGTGATGAATAATGATTTAATAAATAGTTTACCCAAATGTTGTCAATTTATCTTCATATATGAGTAGAATAGAGTTAGAATATTTATTGTTTTGAAAAGACAAATCCTTAAGCAAAGGAATACTTTGGATGCTTTGGAGTATGGAAGAATAAAGAGTAAATCCTTCATAGAACTTTAGTTTTCACATACATTTGAAATCACATAAAACTAATTACCCATATTATGGTGAGTAGAAGAAAATTTGGTGTTTAAGATTTAATATTGCACGTCGTGGATGCAAATTAAGTAAAACAGAATGTCACATGTTTTATTTGTGAATCATTTCTAGCATGTTTGCACTTTACCAATTTGTATTAAGTTATTAATGTAACTTTCTCAAAGAGTTGTAATATTATACTTATTGTAGATGCATGAGTAAAGTATTTATCAAATACAAAAAAAATTTATTACAAATAATTATGCTTAACATAATGATAATTATAGGGTTAGATATTCATTTGAGTACAAATATTGTGGGCTATTAGATGTTCATTTTGTTTTATTTGAATGCCTATTAAGACATAGCTCAAGCTCAAAATTAGTAAGAATTATCAAATCTCATGGTTAGCCTTCAACCATCTTGTGTATATTGATGGGCATCTTTTTACTTTCTTGAAGACAAACCATTATTATTTACCTTTATTATGACATAAAAAAATAAATCATTACCCTTTTGGAGAGGACTTTGTCTTCATTATTGTCCAAGATTATTGACCAAGATTATTGACCTTCTGTAACGCCCCACCAGGGAACCCAAGAGAGATTAACCTAGAACATGTCACTATGTGTGCTGAATAATTTTTTTTTAAAAAGTTAACATAAAGAAACATACAACCATGCGGAAGCGATTACCATTTATACACATGTCTTACACTCACATAGATTACACGACTCAAGGGTCCCATGACGTTGAATTACTTAAAGCAAAATACAACTAACATAATAACAAAATATTTCATCTGATTAATCATATCAAATACAACTTACATAACCATGAATACAAACTTCATGGATAACCATGAATACAAACTTCATGGATAACCATGAAACCAACATAACTCACATCCACTGCACATGTTGCAGGGTATGTAGTAATCACTCTAAACTACTTACTATTACAATTTCCAGATTAGGTATCACATGTGATACACTAATACAAGATATACAATAATCAAATACATAAATAATGAAGGAACATAAAGAGCTCATCCGCAAAGAACCATCAAGCACCTGGTACAAGGACGTCGAATCTCAATGGATAAAGAATCACTACCACCCGTCTGTGTGGAACCACAAAGGTCCACCACACCGTGCTGAGGAGATAACAACAGATCCCAATCGGATATCCAAAACCAACAAGGCATAACCACTAAGCAAGGGATCCTAATAGCTCTCTAATCCGGTGTACTAATCATCACAAAAGGTAAGACTCACTAATCCAGAGGCAACTGAC
>MU226648.1:102764-131355 GCA_018584345.1 Thuja plicata | reverse complement strand
ATTCAATCATGGAAGGATGATTACTTATACATAGGAAGCTTTATTGGATCTGTTATCAGCAATTAGAGATTGCATACATCATTAGATCAAAGACTTATGTAGTTGCATTCTAACAAGTGCATCACATTTAAAATCCTTTTTTAGAAGGTGGACTTAACCGTTCTTTCCAAATCTCTTAACAGAGTGCACACTTAACAGTGTTGCTAAAGCTTCAAACGAAGTAGATCTTAACAGGTCTCCACTGTAATACTCCTAACATGATAGGTCATCAGAAGTGACCAATTGTAAGCCTTAATCGGCCCCTTCTTATCTGCAGATAGTGAAGTCTTGTGGGTAACAATCCCCACCGCAGTTTTTACTTCCTAACAGGAGTTTTCTGTGATATTGTAATACCCACCTCTGAGTTTGCTTTTCAGTTTCGGTTGCTGAACTCTTTTAGGCATTTTCATGTATGTGTGGTTTATTTCAGATGGTTTAGAGGATATTTATGTATCACGTTTCAATATGTTATTGATTCATTGCTTAGAGTGTTATATCTCCAATTTGCATATGATTTATGATTATTTCATGATGTTGATGTATATGTTAGGATGTCATTTTGATTATGGTTTTCTGACAATACTGACCCTAGATTTATATGCACATGGATCATTTATATGTTTTGCATTTCTGTTTGACGTGCTTGATATGGTATGGGACAAAGTCGTAGTTACTTGCTTCGGTGAGATCCACACGATAAACTAGTCTCAACCATTGTTTGCTATATTTTAGGCATGTATGCTCGTCTTTGTGATGACAGGTTTGCAGGTACCGGGCCACGTCTTCCCTAAATTGGCAAGAGTGAGCGTGTCCTATCGTAATATCTCAATGGTAAGGGAGGGGAGATAATACCAGGTCCAAATCCATACCCTAAACCCTTATTTTGTCCTATTGATGGACAAAGAATCTGATTGACTACCCTAGTATTTGAATCCATCAAGTGACGTGGATTCGTGAGCCTATTTGTGTGTGTTGGGTGTCTGTTTCAGTTGATTTTCTGTTTAGATGGGTTTCAGGGGATTTAATGATGCTTTTAGCTTGATTTATTTAATGAATTTTTATGGTAAATATTAATGTTAGATATTGCACCTATAATAAGATTAAAACTTTGATATATGAAATATATGGCTATTTAATAATTAAATATTAATTAAATACCAATATTTAATTAATTGATTTAATTATTAAGTCTTGATTTAAATAATTGAGATTTAATAAATATTAAATTCAATTAATTGTAATTAATTGTGCATAGTTGAACTATTGAATATTACCTTAAGTTGCATGGTTAATTGATTTATTTAATTGAAATATTATCTCATGCATTTTCAATTTAACACTTTGCTTTGATATTATAATGTTGATTTTTGCGTGCTTTAAGTGAAATTGAAAATAAAGGAATTATCTTAATTAATAATTAGATAATTTATTTTCCCTTTAGGGTTTTCACTTTTTGAAAACATAATTGCTTGTATTATCTATATCTTTGGATTGGAAGCCTTTTTGAAGGCTGTTCAATCAAGGAGAAGGAGAAATCAGGTGATTGGGATTTTGAGGACGTTTGCTTGGATTTGGAATTCATCTTGCTTGGATTTGAGGGTTTGATCATCTCTTTTATTACTAAGGTAGGATCTTGAGCTTTTCAATTCTAGTTTTCATATCCCTGTCTTCTATGCATCTGAAAACTAGTATCCTTTGTTTGATCTTCTATGTTTGTGTATTTGGTGATTCCATTAATTAAAATGATGAAAAATGTGTTATTGGATCCATTTGTGTTTTTCTTTCATATTCGCATGTCAGATCTGTGATTATGAACATAAGGGTTTCATTTTTGGGTGTTGAATGCCAAGTGGGAATAAGGGTTTTTGTATGAAAGATTTATGTTTGGTATTGCCCTTAGGGTTTCATGTTTAGGGAAAATTCCTCTTTGAATGAGAATTTTGTTGATGTAAGAAAATTAGCTTGGAACCCTCGGATCTGTGTTTGTCTCACCTTGAATTGTAAAAAATTTGTCTTCAATGCATGTTAAAACTGGGATCAGATCTGCAATAAAACAATTAAAAAGAGTTAATTTGCATGTTTATGAAACAAGGAAACCTTTCTTGATTTTATTAAATATTAAATTAGAAAACCCTCTTTGTTTCATCGAATTGCATGTATGAGAAAGTAAAATCCCTCCTGATTATTCAAAATTGTTATTAGAAAGAAAAGAAAAAGTCTATATTATTGAAAATAAAGTTATAAATTGACCTTGAAAAGGAAAAGATTCTCCTTTTAAAAAGTATTATTAAGTGGAATAAATAAATATTAAAAAATGAGCTTGTTGTTTTTTATAAAAAAAAATACAGTCCTATTTTAATTCTCCAAGAAAATAAAAATAAATATAAATATAAACTAAGTTTATATTTTCATTGGAATGATTTAAAAAAATAAATATATAAAATAAATATAAAAATAATTAAAGGGAGGTGGGTGGCGGGGCCACCGCACCCCCCTGTGTTAAATTCCACCGCGGATGTCGTGGGAGCCGCAGGGTCCCACAGGGGACCTGCGGGTCTCCCCACGCCCGCAGGGGGTTTCCCTATTAAAAAGGGCCCGTGGGAATTGGGGGGTGGGGCCGAGACCCCCCCCCCTCCTCCCACGCGGTTTATTATATTTGTTTTATTTTTATTTTAATTTTTTTTGTTTGTTTTAATTAAAATTAGATTTAACTTTAGTTTAGTTTAAATTTTAATTTATTTTATTTTAAATAAAGTTATTTTATATTAAATATATGTTTTTTTTTAATGAAGTTTAGTTATTAATAAACATTGGTATTGGATTTTATTTTTTTAGATGTTTTTTTTTAATTGTTTAAAAGAAAAAGAGATTATTGTTTAAAAATAAATTATTTATTAATAATAATCTAACTATTATTAATGGATTATTTTCTTATATGTAGTGTTTGGTAAATGAGAGTTATTTAATGGAAAATAATAGTATGGAAATTGACGAATTTGCATAATGAGGTTATAAATTTGTTTATCGCCATGTTATCAATGCATTTTGATTTTCTCTTCTGGTACGTATTGTACCATGTCTTGATGTACTGTTTTGGGTTCATGTGTATAGTCCTTTATGATTGTGAACCTTATCATATTTAGAGTTTCTTAGGGTTTTGAGACTTGTTTCGTCATGGTGTCTTGCATGGATTTCCAGTGCATGTGTTTCATTATGTTATGGTGGTTTGTTTGTCTTTTCTGAACGTCTTCGGAACTTAGGATATGTGATCCTTGAGAATGTCTCATATGGTTAGTGAGAACCAGTAGTTCCTATATGGGTAGGAACCAGTGTATGAGTCATGAGATTATTTATGACCTTAAGCTTAGGGGATGGTTAGTTAGGTGCATCTTAGGGGAGTGGCTTACAATAGAATTCTGGGGCCCAAAGAGGCTAGTCCAGGGTGACCTATTGTAAGTTGATTAATAAGTGATAACTTAATAATAAAACTTGGGGATTATATTAAATACAAGATTAGTTAGCATGTTGAGAGTCTGGGGTCCAGAGTGACCAGTCCAGGGTAAACTCAACTAGATGATGCTTGAGGGTCCGGGGTCCATAGAGACCAATCTCAGGTAACTCAAGTATACGACCATGTGATGACACTCTCATAGCATGTAGCCTAAGTCTCTTCCATAGGTCCTATTGTACCTTTTATGGTTGTCTTAGACACTTGGCTTTTGGTTTCAGTATTTGGTTTATAATGGTGTTTTGGATAGCTTATGTATGTTCCTTTATCATTGGATGGTGTACCTTTGTCTTGCTCTTGGACTTTCAGTTGTCTTGATCTTTCCATCCTTATGCTTTTGCTTTAGTCTTTCTCGTTGTGATCAGAAAGCTTCTAGGATCTTCCTATGTATTTCCTTATAATAGCTTGTATGACTTTGATTGTCTTCATGTTGTATACCCGTGTGAGTGGGCCTGTTATTATCTCCTCAACACGGTGGGAGTGGACCTTTGGTTCCACGCGGTCGGGTGGTAGTGATTCTTATTACCATTGAGATCCGACGATTCTTCTTCTTGCTTGGATGATCCTTGTTGCAGTTATATCTTCTGATTCTTTTGGAGACTTGTACAGTTTCATGAGTTGTATATTTGTAACCATATGTGTTTATTGGTTGACATCATTTGGAGGATGTATTGTGTTGTATTCAGCATGTTTATCTTTGGAGGTTTTGATCTTATCATATCAGTTGTGATCTTGTATTAGAGTGATAAGTACATACCCTATGACATGTGCAGAGGATGTGAGTTATGAGATGAATATTATTGGATTCATTTGATATATCATTTGTGTTAGTTCTTTATAGTTGTTATTAGTAGATTATCTTGCTTAAGTGATTCTATGTCAAGGAACTCTCAAGGATTGGTATCTATGTTTGAGTTGTTCTTATGTGTATGTCATGTATTTCATTGTATCACTTCCGCATTGTTATCATTATTGTTTGTAAACATTTAAAAAAAAACTATCCTGTTAACTCAGTGTCAAGTTTAGGTTAGTTCTCATGGGTTCCCTGCCGGGGCATTACAGATATCATATCTTGAGTTATGTGTTATCTATTTTCATGAATGTTTCTGCTATGGTTACATACTAAAGAACTTATGATATGATTGCATATACATAAAGAAAGATGAACAGTTAGATAAGATAATTTACAAACTGATGATTAAGGGTTAATGGGCTAACCAAGAAAAGTTTTAGAGGTGTTGATTCACCCCTCCCCTCTCAGTACATCATTCCAATATGATTCCAACAGAATTTAGCAGGAACTTAGTTGTAGTGCAGCTCTTGTTTGATATGACAACAAACATAATTAATTCTTCAGTTGGCTACCTGTTGGAATATAGATATAGAGAATTTTCACATTGACAAATATGCATGAATGTCAGGTTTGATAGTTTCTTTCTTGTATGTCAAACTAAATAGTGCATCTCTGAGGATCAGATTTTAACTTTAATGTAAATACCCTTACCAATGTGACTTATCTATTATTTGAAACAGTTACTTTTACAACCAATTTTAAACAGCTATGTAAACATTATTTGATGCATATTGTATTAATTATATATATTGATAAGTTATATGCTTGCTTATTCAAGGATCTTAACAAAGGCATGCTTTGACAAGCCTTTGCTACAATTAAAATCTTTGATCTTTTCCCACGGAAAGATCTACAATGCTCTGGTAGACATGCATGTAATATATGGAATCACAGATGTATGAGAAATGTGGAATCTTAGACAAAGAACCTGAATTGTATCACAGAATTCCTCAAAGAGATATCATCGCATGGAATGTTTTACTCAAGAAATGCAAGTATTATTACTGGGATTCCATGCAGGTATTGTTACTATGTATCTAGAATCATCTTTTTTTGGCAGAAGATGTAAATTCCAAAAGAATTTGTGACAAATTTACAATGTTCTCTATTTTGAAGACTATTACCATAAAAGAAAACCAAAGATGAGGAAGAAATACCTAATATGGCTAAAAAATTTCTGTGAATGCAATTTGGCTGGGAAAATCTTAGTCATGTTATACTTGTAGGTGTTGGTCATGAGGTTGCAGCTGATTAAAGTCTTTACTCTGAGAGAACGGTTGAAAAATGGATTGCAGAGCATCTAACTTCTTCAGCACAAGTGAGCAATATACTCCTACAAGAAGTGGCAAAGCCCAACATTTTGTTACTCATTGAAAAAATAATAGAAAATGAAATTTGGGGAATTCAAAAAGAGGATAGTTTTAAAATCACCCACCCAAATAAAATTTCATTGAAGAAATTGAAAAAACAAAACCGAAAGTCAGGAAAATGTAGTGGAGAATACAATCACCTGGGAGGACGAGAGAAAGGTAGGCGAATGAGGGCTACAAAGGGGCGAGCGAGGCACCAAAGAGGAGTCAGTGGCAAATTAATTGTTGGTGCTACTGGTGCTTGAATTGGCAGGCACAGGAGAGGCCATGGCATCGGCCAAGAGCTGGTAGAAGGACCTGCAATCTAAATCAGGGGCATCATTCTCTGTTTCATTGAGAAAGTTGTTGAGGGCACCTACACGCTGTTTGACGAACTCAGAGCCCACAAGTCGTTCTCAAGGCAGACATATATTGGAGTGGTTGTGAGGGAGAGCTTTCTAGAAATTTATGAGGGGAGAGCTTTCTGGAAGTTGAGGAAAAAAGCTACTTTATATGTACATTACTGTGTTCGCTCATTGAAATTTGTAATATTTTTTTCAATAAATTAAAATTTTCTCCTTACTCTTTTTGCCAACAACCAATAAAAATGCAGTAAATTAACTTTTTTATAATTTTTAAAATGTGTGTAAATTTATAAACTATAAGAAAGACATATGTCAAAAAAATTCTCAAACGCTATTGGTTGGATTAAATGGCAATATGCATCTAAATGAATGCTTGAACGCAGATAACAAGAAGATGGACAGCTGTTTTATTTATTAACATTCAATGAAATAAATGATATTCTGCATTCTGTATTAAATGTGGTATAAAGTGACACAGTGATATATTTTTTCCTAATTAAAGTTGTAGAATATTATTTTTCTCATTGCTATTTTCTGTGAGGTCCAATCAAAGTATAAATAAATAGTATTATTCAACTCTCTTAAATATATTAAAACTATCAAACTGTATAATATACAAACAGATTCAAAAATACTGAAATCTGATTGGACCAATAATAAATATGTTTGCATCCAACGGTTGCAATAGTTACCTGCCTATGCCAGGAACTAAATATAAAAATTTGAAACCAACAAAACCTAAAGAAAATAACCCCAATCCTTAATCAAAATTGCTTCATAGCATACTCTGATATCATTATTATTTATAGAGCCAAAAAAATATTCTATACTGTGGAACAAAACCCAATTCAACACACACATTTTGAGCAACAATAGCCACATAGAATTTATGTATCTGTTAGCAAAGAACTCCCTTTGCCTCTTGCTAACCCTACAACTGATGCAACAGAGACATCCCCTGATTTCTGATGAGATTCAACTTTTTCCCATTTAAACAGAGACATACTCGGACAAAAAAAGCAACAGCCAGTGACATTTTCTTTATAAGGCAACCTCATTACGGAAGAGAAAATAACAAAGAAAAGTTTAGATCAGTTTGATAAAAGACAGAGACACTAACCCACATGATGTGTTTGATTAATGGGAACCGAACTCCTGAAGTTCTGCATACAGATGTAACACAGTTTGGCATTTCATGTTGTTTATTTCTTCCTCTCATCTGGCATACTGGCCACTGTATTCCTTCTTTTCTGTGGCATATCCTCTGCCAGCTCTACGTGGCTGTTCTCAAGTACATTGTGTCTCAAATCATGAGTTTTCTTTGGGTCTGCTGTTGCTGGCATCTATCCTTTGCTTGGCATGAACGTTTCTTATGTATAGTGGCGTAGCAGAGGCAATGGGGGTCGTTTCACAGACCTGGTGTTGGTCTGAGTTTGTGTCTTCTCATAGGCGTGTTTCATCCGCATTTTTTCTCCCTGCATGCCTATCTGTTAGGCAGCTGCCTTGTTGGCATTAGCAGATTTTTATCTGAGGCTATCAGTGTATTTTCCTTTGCAACTACGATGGTATTTGAATGTTGGCATTAGAGGATCTGCATTTCTTAACCTTGGTGCTAAATTATATATGTCCATAGGTTGTTGAAGTTAGATTTGTAAGATAATGTGTCATTTATAAATTTGTTTAATACACTAACAATTTTATATTCTGTTACAAATTTATCTTCCAAGTGTGTAATGACTAGGTTTGAATGTAAAGTGGTGTCATGAGTTTCCTTTTGGATTTATGGAAGTAATTGCATTCTGTTCTAGGTTTGGGGGTTGTCTTAATTCAGTATCTTGGTCTTTATGTTTGCAACTGATTTTAAGGTCCATGATCTTGTGCGAGGTTTTAATTTTATGCTTGCATTGTGTTTGGGTGTATTTTAAATTACTTGGTGTAGAATTGATGGTTTGATTTTCTAAGATGTTATTGACTTGAAATATGCCATTATGTGGAATTGGAGGACTATTGATCTTTTATGTTAAATTGTGGGGTTCATGGTCATATGCTTGCTTGGTGTATTAAGGCATAATTGTGTAATGGTAGATGTGTTTGGGGTTTGATGTTTGTGGGGATGGATGTGTTCTCAATTTTGTTTATCTTGAAATGTCTTATTGATGCAGTTTTCATGGCTTTAGTGATTTTTTTCTTTATTGTATGTTGTATGGTGGAGTTTCTTGTTAAATGTTGTTTTATGAATGAGACCTAATTATGCTATTAGTGATTCATGAGTACATATGGATTCTAATTGAAGAAAGGGGTCCAAGATGATGATTTATGCATTGTGATGAATATGGTCTTCTTTGGGTGTTGTGTCTTCAACGTTGTTTTGGTTAAGAGTGGACCTATCATAGTTTCTTGTTTTTGTGGAGCTTTATTGTATTATGTTTCGTTGTGTAAATGTGGTATCAAGAGATCTTGTTCTATTCTTCGTTTACAATAAATGAACGGATCCCAATGATGTTATCGGTTTGGAATATGCAGCTATGTGTGAATTGGCATTTGGGCTATGACTTGGAACCTGGAAGAGTTCCTAGGTGATTTCTATCAAGCTGTGTTTACAATGACTTTATTGATGTCCATATAAAGGTTGGACAAATGCAGATCCTATTGTTGATTTTGAGATTTTATTCATTATGCTCCAAATCTTGTTTTAAGGTTTCTTTATGATGAACCTTTGGGGATTCTTTTTATGGTTATTGGATTTGCTACACTCTTTTGGTTTCAATTTGAAGCATGGGGGTGGGTTTCTAGGAGCATGGTTGGGAGAGTGGCTCGAAATGAGGGTTGGGGCCCTAAAGTGGCCAACCCGAGACTGGGTAGAGTCGATAATCAAGTGATAACCTAATAAATGAATTGGGAATAACATTAATCAAAACAATTATATTTCCTCACCCATGGCCATGAGTGCTTGTATAGACTATGGATGGGTTGGAGAAGGCCTGGTCGTCTGTGGGACATTGATCTAGCAAATCGATTTCCTTGTCCTCATGAAAGGTTGCTGGTTCCACATGAATTCTCACTTGGGGGCCGAAATCTGGAGAGGTTGTTAGGATAACCCAGGATAGTGGGGAGCTATGTGATGACAATCTCCTACATATGTCTTAGAATCCCCTCCAATTAGCTTGTGGTTTGCCTCTAGTATCCCTTGAGTATCCCTTATGTTATCCCTATTGGTTTCTGTTGTGGTATATTTGGTCTATTGTATTGTTTCTTGCCTTGTGATGTATGTGTGGTGTGGGACCTTGTGTCTCAGGGTTCCACGTGGTTGTGTGGTAATTACTTTTCTCCATTGAGGGGTTCAGAGATTTGTTCATGAACATATTGGATGGGCTTTGCATCTTCATATCAGCTTCATGATACATGTGGATAGATGATTCTTATTACTTATTGTATCATATTATGTATCTTTGAAAATGGATGTAGCTGTACACATGTAATGCTGATTTATTGCAATGTAACATTTAGAGTTAAATAGATCGATGTGAGTATCGACTATCATTATGTACATATGTGTTATCTGGTTATGGACTAGAAACATTTGGTTTTGAGGATTAAAATGAATATTAGTTTAGTGGTGTTTATCTTGTGTATTATCTCATTATGGTTTAATTAATTTAGTTATAGAATTATAGTTGCTTAGTAGTGGGCGTCGGGGAACCTAAGAGGGTGTGAGTTAATGCATTGTAATGTATCATTCATTTCGTTGCCATGTTCTTTAGCAAATATATGTTGTCTTCTCAGGTTCCCTAGCAGAGGGTTACAAACAGATTGGCAAATTAACATATTTTTGACAAGTTATTAATAAAATGCTTACAAGAACTAACAGCTACTTAGAGAAAATGTCCTAGAATATTTGATCACACCATATACTTACAATTATAGGCTTTTCAAAAAGGAGAGCAGAACAAAAGTATTCTATACTAGGTACCTAAAAAAGTTCAATCCTTAATGATTTCCCCTTTCTCCACAAAAGAAATGATGGAGCTAGAACAAATTACTTGCCAGTATCTAGTGCAGTCTCAATACCAGTCTTGAGATCTGTCTTTGGGAAGGTGGAACTCTGACAAAATAGTGTCATTGCTAACATTAGCAGTCAAACTGAACCCATTGTCAATCACATTGCTTGTTGTCACCAGCTCTTCTCCACACTCAAAAAGACATAGTGCTGCTGATTGTTGATTCACAGTAAGGGATAAGTTTTCCCCTAGTTCTGCAACTGAACTCCATTACAATTAACCCAGAAGCAATATAAAATAATTCGATGTAACAAAATCCAGAGCGTAAACAAAACTGCATTTGATAACTGCAAAAATACAACATCAAACAGCAATTCAGACTGGAACATCATAGCAATTGGGACTTTATATATCTGTACAGTGTAAACTTAATGACATTGGTAAATTGGAATGCATTATTCAGGTTCCCGAGTCCAACATGATTTTCTTGTTTTGAACTACAAATATGACTGTGCGAGTCAACTCTAAGACACTGCATGCTCTAGAATCCAAACCAAAACTAGTGAAGTAATTCAAACTTAATATAAATATCGCCATGAATCTTAATGTATGTGGACCTAATATCCTGAGAGTTATGTCAGGCAGTAAGATAAATTCCATAAAATCTTAACCTGTAGTTTAATATAACTAAAGGACCTAGATACAAGCTCTATATATGAGGTGAGCAAGTGAATCATCATCAGTCGAAACCAATTCTGGGCATGAATGTGGGAAGCCAAACCAAACAAGAAATACATGCCAAAGTTTGGGATTAAAATGAAGACACCAGCGAACAGAGGACTCTTGACACGAACTGAAATTGATCATTTCAAGCTATATCATGTGTACACTGATAGATACACTCCCAAGGTGTGCTTGCACAAACACTATCTAGGACTCTATCTGTCCTAGCCTTCTCAAGATCCTAAACTCACTTCTAGGATCTCACAAGTCTTTGCTCTACTGGCCTAAGACTTCACTAACTCCACTCTATGAGTCGGTTTCCTTGTGCCTCACCTTGAGGGGTAACTATCATTAAGTGTACTTCAATTCTTCACTCCTCCTTGGATGTCTCCAAGTGCAACTTCACCACATTGTCATCATAAGTGCTGCAGGGGTTGTATTCATCATTGAAACAACTATTTGTCTTCCCAATGATCCCATTTGAACAGGTCATTAAGTCTTTCTCAATCGAGTTCAAGATTGACTATGGTTTTGGCCTAATAGGCCTAACTGGTCTACTAGCCCTAAACAGAGTGTTTTTCTCAATTCTTTCTTAAAACTTCCAAATGACCCCAAAAACTAACTTGACATTCAGATACCCTTTTTCAAGACCTTGAAGATTTTGGTGGTTTTAGGTTCCTAAGGCATCCATACAGTGGATTCCTGAAATGTAGGGCTAATAGGGCTAATTGGGCTATATTTGTGCAGTCCTCTGATGTCTACTTGGAAATCTACCTAAATGGATTGGCCTACCTAAATGGATTGGCCAATGCCTAATCTCACTACTAGGTGTCTGTAGGACCTCTACCTCTCTGAAACCATACTTGGTTCTATGCTTCCTCTCTTTGCCCTGCACTTGCACATCAAATGTTCTCTGTCATACACCTAGTCAGGCACACTGATCTCGCCTAGGGCATGATCTTAAAAATAGCAAGCTTGCTCTTCTGAGCTCCTTCTTCCACACAAACAAACTTCAATGGCTCCCCTACCATATTCCTCAGGGCCGTGATGATTTGCAAGGTGAAGAACTATGGTGGAGCCATAAAACCAAAAACAGTCTAAACTACACCAGCAACTATACTATCTACAAAACAATTTCAAAGCCTACCCTAATGAATTCAAATCAACTACACTACTGAACAGAAAATGCTTATAACAACTTCTACTACATAGATCCAACACTAACTCTCACAGTTCAATCCATAAAATGTCACTTAAACACAATGCAAGTTGAATGTCACTGAAAACCAGAACTCTCTGCTTCTATTCACATCCAAACTTGCATTACATCACTCTCTGCCTCAGGAAATGGGATCCTAGATGTCTTACTATGCCTTACCCTTGATTGTAGGTCATTATGGCAACTACCCATAATGATGCTTCGAAGTGAATCCAATTCTTGCAATTGTTGTCATGCAACATTAAAAGTTGCTAAAATGTTGTCAAGCAACATTGTGACAACTTTTACAACTTTGAGCAACATTAATGCTAAGGGTCTCTAACCAACCTAGAATGATGTAGAAACATCCTAAGAACTAATTCAAGCATATTCCTCCCCTTTCCCAAGCCTTAAAGGCTTTAGGACCCATTTTCCCATCTTAGGCCTAATCTAGCACTATCCACTAGTAAAGCATTAAACATCTAGGTTGGATTGAGCCTAGTCTAATCCACCTAGGAACAAACATGCAAGACCTTCTAAGGTCAAAAGGTAAACTCTACTGACTTGGCTAAGGTCTGTACAAGCCAAAATTTAAACTAGCTTGGAGATTAGCCTAGGTGCTCCTGCACCATACACCCACATGAAAGAACAAGAACATTCAATAATAGACTAATGAACACAAAGAGTCTAAAAAGGAGTACGCATAATGTGAACAAGAACATAACAAACAAAATCAAGCAAAATAAAACTAGTACACAGAAAACTCGGGAAGACTCCTTAAATGCACATATACCAACACTAATTACAGAGATATCTACTACAAGAAAATTGAACTTCAGTAATTAAATCCTTCCAATCTTTTGTTATGGATATGAATAACAAAAACCATGAAATAAAGAATGATCATGAAACTATGAGAGCAAAGGGCAGTTAGATGCTCAACCTGCAACCATGCAACTCGGCCAAACCAGAAAATAAAACATGATATCTTATGTACAATGCTAACAATGAAGATCCTTTGGAATCTTTAAAATGACAATGGCTCTTGGCTACCAAAATGAATAAAATTTACTTTCACTCAAGAATAGATTATTTATGCAGACAAGTAAAGCGTTAACAATGCTATTGGCAAGAAATTGGCAGCAAGGTAAAGAAAGAAGAAATGTCTCAATGTTCTAAAAGTTTTGCCCAAAAATTAGGTTAAGCATTGGTGAAAAAAATAGATTAAGAAGAATAATGGCTACATTGCCAAACAAAAGGAAAACATAGATGATGTAGTCTGTTATACTTAAAAGTTAAATGAACTTACAATTATGCATGCTATCCTCTGTTCTACACTTGGTGCCTTCATAACCCAGGTGAGGAGAAAGAAACTGAAAACAAGCAATGTTAACAAACTCTTGCAATTTCCTTTCAACTAAACTATTATGTAATTTCACAAAACTATCAAGCAGAAGAACAGAAGATCACTGAGATAAGTAAAAAATTGACAAAAATATCCCCAACCATAAAGAGCAAAAGGAAAAAGGTGAGGAAAATGAGGTAACATGGAAAAGACTACATAGAATGCAGTGTTAACTCCTTAGTCTGACTTATATGTCTTTAAAGACTAGAAACAAAAGGTTCATTCATAGATTATTTTTTCCAGTATCAACCAACTGATGCAAAAAGATCTTAAAACAACCAATGGTTACCTAAGTGTCTGTCAAGCCATATAGTTCTCCAAGAGCCTAAAGCTTGACAAGCCCCTCAATAAATTTCGTAGTAATGTAGTATGAAGAATATCGTGCTGCTGAATAGAAATGTGACTGCAAGTATAATCCTAATGGTGAGAAATGTTTACAAACACTTTGCAATTTCCTTCTAAATAAACTATTATGTAGTTTAACAAAACTATCGAGCAGCAGAAGAGAAGATCACTGAGATAAATAACAATTTGACAGAAAGTATCCCCAACTCTAAAGAACAAAAGGAAAAAGGTAAGAAAAATGGGGTAACACGGAAAAAATACATGGACTTGTATGTCTTTAAAGACTTGAAAAATAGATTAATTTTTAGCGTGAGGGTCTGTCAAGCCAGATAGTTATCCGAGACACCAGAGATAGTTGAACCCCTCATTGAATTTCACAATACTATACCGTGATGGATATGGTGTTGCCAACCGCTATAGAATATGATGAGCAAGATGAAATGGATTTAAGGTTGCCCTCCTTTGTGCCCCTTTAAAATTCATCATCCGCAGACAAAACATATACAAAATAAAACTTAAAAAGAAAAAAATCAAGCACAAAAATTGAATAAAAACAATGGAACAAACAAAACCCCCCCCAAAAAAATGGAACAGGGCACAATCTGCCCCTGCTGCTCAAATAAACTACCCATTTATAAGAGGTGGAATAGTGCTTTCTTCAAAGGGTAACAGAGGAGAGCGAGGAGTGAATGATCACTGGAATATGAAGTCCCCTAGATTCTTTATAAACTCTACCTCAATACTTACCTAACATAATTTATCACTCATACAAATATGGACCCCTTCCCTTACAGTTTCTATAAACTCTACCTGAAGCGACGAACGCCCAGAAATAGCTGCAAAATTGGCACCTTGTGTTGCGAGAGAGGTTCCTAATTGTACAGCGAGGTGCAGAGGCGGAGTGAGAGTCAACATGCTTGTAGATTTTTCTCCTCCTTCACGCCAAGGAGGACAAAAATCTTCCAAGCATGATGGCTCGTCCTTCGGCACTTATGGCTGCTCATCGTCAATAGGCAGACCTCGCAAGTGTTGGGTGCTAAATACTTATAGTTACAAATAGGTAAAATCAACATTGCTTGTGTTCCACAAAAGGTGAGAGTAGGAAAGCCACATTGCTTGTGTTCCACGAAAGGTCAAATCAATATTAGGGTTTTTATGTGGATTCCTCAACTACTACCATGGGTGACAGTTGGAAAGCGACTTGGGTGAGAGCTTTGGATCTTCTCATATAAATACTCTTTTTCAATTTGATTAAAGAAAAGGTCTCCTATTATTATTATTTTTATGGGAATTATGAGATTTCCTCCTCTTCTTTATAAAGTAAATTAGTTTTTATTTATTTATTTAGGTCAAATTCAGATAGAATATTACATTTATCCTTCATTTAATTATTCTTTAATTTGTTATGGTCCTTGTATCATTCTATTTTGTTTGGGGTTACCACTTACATCAAAGGTTGCATTGACAGTATTATGTACTTTGAATAAAAATTTAGAAGGCATAGAATCACAAAATGTAAAAAAAAGTATTTTTATTAATGATATTTATTTACAATATAAATTGATTTTAAAACATTAAAAAACTCAAATATGAAAGAATGCAAATTAATTTAAAAATTTCAAGTGTAAGAATGTTTTTACAATATAAAATATTTTTACAACCTATGAAAATGATTAACTTAAGAAAATATAAGTTTTTCAAATAGTAAAACAATACAACTCTAACTTCAAAAAATGTAGACTTAATCAACCAAGCATGACAATAGCATATTGTTATGGATCATTAGCAAAAACCAAAACTATAACTCTTGACATGATATATTAGACTTTAATGTTGGTCACTTACATTAGATAACATTATGCACAAACTAATAATTGAATTAGGGTATTCTAAATTAATAATTATTAAAAAGATAACTAAATTTAAGCACAAATATGGTTAGTTAGGTTCTATGATAAATGTCATCTCTTTTGTATATTTCTTCTACTAACTACCTACTCAAATGATGCACATATTCAACAACTAATAAATCAAGTCCTAATATGACATTGACTCCGAAACACAATTAGGCAAGTGAGAATTCATGCCTATAAAACTGACCCATTCAAAATTTGCATCTCATTTTCGGAAATATAATTACTCATTTTCTTAGATAAATTTTTTGTTCTAATTATCTTATTTTGATGATGAATAATGAAATATGATCTAATATAGTTACATGGAAATATGTAGATAATCTTTTTTTTAATGTATATTTTTTTATGATCATTTAAATTAGTTTAAATATTTTTTCTATCATGGAGCGGCGTAGGAGAGAAGAGCTCAGGTTCTGAGGCAGGAACGAAGGTTTTGTGGGGAATGGCTTCGACAGGTGAGGCCCAAGAAGGTCGTGGTTCCCACCATCCAAGCATGGGGATCCAAGAAAGAGAGTACCCGACAGAACTATGGCTAAAAGGTAGCATCTGGGCCCGCAACAAAACAAGTGGGGCTCTGCTAGAATCTTCCCTGGTTGTAGAGAAGGGTTTAAAAAAATAGCAGATAAAGTTTGGCAACCGAAGGTAGATTCGCTCTCTCAGCCCCTTACAAAGGAGAATCCGAAAACAATAGATAATCGTATAATCAATGTGTGTGTCGAATCAAAAACATGGAAGAACTCAGTCCAAATGCTAAAAGCAAGGGCTTTTTTCATGAAATGGGGTGGTGGTTGGCCGGCTTACCCTAAGATCAGGACCTGGGTTAATGAGGAATGGGGATCTCACTTTTAAGTGAAAACCCTGCCGAACGGTTTCTTCCTGATCATTGCAGGCACGGAAAATGAAAAAACCATAATCATGTTTAATGGGCCCTTTATGATGGGCGGGATTGGATTTTATATAAAGGATTGGATTCCAAATTTCAATCCTAGGCAAGCCTCAATCGAGGAAGTCCCGATTTGGATTCGACTCTATAATCTCCCTCATGAATACTGGCATGCAGAGTTTTTCAAAATGGTGGGGGATCGGCTAGGTAAATTCATCAAGGCTAATGAAGCGGTGGATAAAAAGGACTACTGCATGTATGCTAGGATATGCATACTATGGAAACCCCACCCGTTACTGCCGCATGCGGTAGAAGTTCGCACGGCTGAAGGATATTGGTGGCAGGAGATAGAGGTCGAAGAGATACTAGAAAAGTGTAATAAATGTTGGGAATGGGGACATAATGTAGAAGAATGCCAAGTAGGACAAAAAGGCAAAGGCAAAGAAGTTAACGGCCTAGAGGACATCCTAGCCGTCTAATCCTGAATCCTGAGAACACCATGGAGATAGCATCTGAAAACCAACACGATGGGATCCCCCAGACAGCTAGTGTAGTTGAACCTAGGACGCTCGAAGGAAAGGAAGGGTTGCAAACATTGAACCCTCGAGTGGGCACAAGTGGAGAAAGAAGCTCACCTCGGAAGGGAGCTGAGATGGAATTGGAGGGGCCTGGTGTCATGGAGGAAACAAATAGGGCGCTGGAGAATACCCTCAGCATCTGGGCCCGCGAT
Organism: Thuja plicata; assembly: GCA_018584345.1. NCBI lineage: Eukaryota > Viridiplantae > Streptophyta > Pinopsida > Cupressales > Cupressaceae > Thuja > Thuja plicata. Next base: position 114,043 of record MU226648.1, on the reverse strand, counting down.
AGAACAAGTGGGGCTCTGCTAGAATCTTCCCTAGTCGCAAAGAAGGGTTTAAAAAAATAGCAGATAAAGTTTGGCAACCGAAGGTAGATTCGCTCTCTCAACCCCTTACAAAGGAGAATTCAGAAACAATAGATAATCGTACAATCAATGTGCACGTAGAATCAGAAACATGGAAGAGCTCGGTCCAAATGCTAAAAGCAAGGGATTTTTTCATGAAATGGGGTGGTGGTTGGCCGACTTACCCTAAGATCAGGACCTGGGTTAATGAGGAATGGGGATCTCACTTTGAAGTGAAAACCCTGTCGAATGGTTTCTTCGTAATCATCGCGGGCACGGAGAATGAAAAAACCAAAATCATGTTTAATGGACCCTTTATGATGGGCGGGATTGGATTCCAAATTTCAATCCTAGGCAAGCCTCAATCGAGGAAGTTCCAGTTTGGATTTGACTCTATAATCTCCCTCATGAATATTGGCATGCAGAGTTTTTCAAAATGGTGGGGGATCGGCTAGGTAAATTTATCAAGGCTGATGAAGTGGTGGATAAAAAGGAATACTGCATGTATGCTAGGATATGCATACTATGGAAACCCCACCCGTTACTGCCGCATGTGGTAGAAGTTCACACGGCTGAAGGATATTGGTGGCAGGAGATAGAGGTCGAAGAGATACTGGAAAAGTGTAATAAATGTTAGGAATGGGGACATAATGCAGAAGAATGCCTAGTAGGACAAAAAGGCAAAGGCAAAGAAGTTAATGGCCTAGAGGACATCCTAGCCCATCTAATCCTGAATCCTGAGAACACCATGGAGATAGCGTCTGAAAACCAACATGATGTATCCCCCAGACAACTAGTGTAGTTGAACCTGGGACGCTCAAAGGAAAGGAAGGGTTGCAAACACTGAACCCTTGGGCGGGCACAAGTGAAGAAAGAAGCTCACCTTGGAAGGGAGCTGAGATGGAATTGGAGGGGCCTAGTGTCATGGAGGAAATAGATAGGGCGCTGGAGGATACCCTCACCACTCTAGGAACATTGTCGCATCTGGGCATCACAGCGGAGGAACCAGTGATGACAGAGGAATAAGTCAGGCTGACCAGGGAGTAGGGCAGTCGTCGCGAAGAGAACATTGGCAACTTTAAAGATATCCACATGTCCCCTGTGAAATAATTTTTAGATAGCTCTGCGACAGACATGGAGACCATAGCCAAGGAGGGCCAAGAAGGGGACCCGTTGGGACTTAATGAGGAAGTAGGCACAAAAGAGCAGTGAACCATCAAACAAACTAAGTCTTAGTTGAGCAAAGTCAATCTTGGCAGCCACAAAACAAGAGGGAGAAAATTGACCTAGTAGCTTCTGGAAGATGCGGGTAACACAAAGGGACAAACCAAGCTTCGATCCAAAAGGGACTTGTTTCCTTCTAGGCAGCCATGAAGTCCCTAACGTGGAATGTCAGGGGTTGCAATGCCCCTGACAAGAGACGTCTGATCAAGAGAGGTCTTAATCAGGTGAAGCCTGATATTGTGTGCATTCAAGAAACAAAGTTAGATGGTGACAATGCAGCGAAGGTATTTGGGGTTAGACAAAGGTGGTCTGGTTTTTTTGTAGATGCGGTCAGGGCCTCAAGAAGCCTAGGAATCATTTGGAATCCTCATTTGGTTAAAGTGGAATCAATCTCCAAATCAAGGTTTTGGCAATTAGCCAAGGTGAGTTCTTTCATGATTAATATTTTAATTTTCTTAATTAATGTCTATGGTCCTGTTAAAATAGAGGACAAGAAGTTGGTATGGGAAGAAATTGCTCTGGCTTTGTAAGGCCTCAGGCAATAGGTAGCCATAGTGGCAATGGATTTTAATGCCACCCTTGCACACTCAGATAAACGGGGTGGTAGGGGGAGAATTAGCAGGGTTTAGACATATTTCCAAAATTTTGTAGTTAATAATGGATTATGGGAAGTAATGGCTAGTGGTGAGAATTTCACTTGGACAAATAGGAGATTGGGCTTCTCTAACATCATCGAGAAGTTGGATAGGTTCTTTCTAGAAGGTAGTTGGAATGCACTCCCTGTTGTTTTTGAGGCCCAAATACTGGGGTTGTCCGGTTCGGACCACATCCCAGTAGCAATGATGATTCACAAGGATGGTGTACCACCCTGGTGCCCATTCAAAGTGGAGAAAATGTGGCTAAGAAAACCTGGATTCTGGGAGATGGTCTCTCAGTGGTGGATTTCTGCACCAAGAGAAGAAGGGAATTTGGCCTTTCAATTCTTTAGAAAACTACTATTCATTAAGCAAAAATTGAAGATCTGGAACATAACCCATTTTGGTGATATTTTTGCTAAAAAATAGAGGCTGGAAGGACAGTTGGAGGCCCTTAATTGCAAGGTTCAAAATAATGGTATGGATGATGTTGATTTCCTAATGGAAAAGGATCTCTTGAGCAGATATAGTGAAATATTACAAAGAGAGGAAGTCTACTGGAGACAGAAGTCAAGGGAAAGTTGGCTTAGTGCAGGGGACAGAAATACGAAGTTCTTCCACAACTTTGTGAAATTCAAAAGGAGTGTGAACAGGATCCTGTCTATTAAGTTGGTTGACGGCTCCCTCACAGAGGAGATTGAGGATAACAATCAGGAGGTTGTTGATTTCTTCTCCAACCTCTGCGGTGAGGAAGGGGCCAATGATGACAGGGCTCAAAGAGAGCTGCTACAACTTATTCCGAATGTGGTTAAGTGGGAGGACAACCGTATGCTAGTGGCCCCAGTGTCTTTATCAAAATTAAAAGCAAAAATTTTTGGAATGGGTGGGGACAAGGCACCGGGGCCCGATGGTTTCCAATCTTTTTTCTATCAAAATTTTTGGGAGGTCTTGGGACCGAAGCTTCTTGGGGTGGTGGAAGAATCTAGGTCAAAAGGCTTCATTTTTAAATATTTCAATAACACGATGGTAGCCCTAATACCTAAGAAGGAGAAACCTAGTATCTTTGATGAGTTCTGACTGATCTCGCTTTGTAACACGGTCTAAAAAATCATCGCAAAGGTGGCAGCAAATTATTAAAGACAATTTTGGGCAATCTCATCTCTTGGGAGCAGAGTGGATTCACTCCCAACAGGAATATAGTCAATGGTATTATCATAGCTCACAAAGCTATCCACTCAGACAAAGTCAGTAAGCAAAGGAGAATGATCCTTAAACTAGATATCAGAAAGGCATACGACAGAGTGGACAGAGGCTTCCTAATTGAGATTCTAAGGAAATTTGGCTTTGATGAAAAATGGGTCCAATGGATCAAGGAAATGATAAGTTCATATAGAGTATCAATTCTGGTCAACGAAAGTCCTCAGGGGTTCTTTGAAACTACACGACGTATCTAACAAGGTGATCCCATTTCACCGTTCTTATTCATACTACTGGCTGAAGTGTTAGGCAGGGCAATTTCCAGGCAGAAAATTCAAGGAAGGTGGAAAGGTATTGAGATTGCCGGAGGATTAGAAGCAACATCTCATTCTCAATTTGTGGATGATACATGATTTTTTAGGGTGGCTTTGATGCAGGAAGCTATGGTGATTAAAAATTTCTTGGATACATACAGTGTTGTATCTGGACAAAATGTCAATTGGCAAAAATCTGAAGTCTTTTTCTTTGGAACGGAGGTTGGATCGCAGCGGTCTATTGCTAGGTTATTTGGAGTTCGTATTGGCCAACTTCCAGGTAAATTCCTTGGGATGCCTCTCTTCGCTTGTGCAGATAGAGCTAAATTATGGAAGGAGCTGGTGGATGGGTGTGCTACCAGGATGGATGGTTGGAAGAGTAAATGGCTCACCCTGGCAGGACGTATTCTACTACTAAAAATAGTAGTCTCGATAATGCCTATCTTCTCAATGGTATGCTTTAAAATCCCAATGAAAATCATTAAAACTATCCAACAAAAGATGTGTAAATTCCTTTGGAATGGAGCACATAAACAAGACAAAATCCCTTTGATGGCATGGGAAAGAGTCTGTCTTTAAAAAGGTGGGGGTGGGGTTGGTATGAAAAATTGGAAGCTGACTAATGAGGCAATGAGAGCCAAACTGATCTGGCAAATGTACAGCAAACTGGAACAAAGATGGGGGCAAGTCCTTAAAGCAAAATATCTGGACAATGTAGACAAGGAGAGAATTTTCATGATCAAAAACCCACCCAAAGGGTCGGCACTATGGAACTTTCTGATTAGTTGCAGAACGGTAATCATAGATCATTTGTCATGGAAGATCGGAGATAGAAGGAAAGCTAAATTTTGGCAGGACTCATAGAGTCGAAAGCCAAACTTGGCGCAAGGGATATCCCAACAAATTATCTCGGCTACTGAACGTCAGTAGGGAACTAAGGTAGGTGATTTTCTTGACTTATCATCTCTTGTAATTGGGCAGGAAGTCAAATGGAAGGAGGTGGTGGGGATGGGACTTTCCGAGGAACACCAAGAAACTTTAAAGAAAACCCTGAGCAACAGCATGATCATTGGGTCAGTGGCTCAAGATGAAGTAATTTGGACGGGAGCCAAAAGTGACTAGTACTTGGTCAAAATTGGTTACTCCCTACTAGAAAGTGAGCTCCGAAAGGTGGATTGGGAAGGCAATGTCTACTAGAGGAAAGTATGTCTACCTAAGGTAGCGACTTTTACATGGGTGGCTGGGAATGGGAGATCCCTCACAGGTGACAGGATCATGCGGTTGGGTTTCGTAGGATCATTCAGATGTGTCCTTTGTAACAAGGCAGAAGAAATTATGGATCATATTTTCCTCAATTGTGAATTCTCACAGGAGGCTTGGAGATTTGGGTTGCAAAAATTGGAATGGCAGGGCCCCCTACCATACAAGCTCAGAGACTGGTTAGAGTCATGACCAAATCCAAAAGGATTGTCAGCCTTGATGACTATTTGGCACGTGTTGCCTTCAAGAACAATTTGGTTGATTTGGAATGAGTGGAATAGGATAATATTCACAGGGAAGGCTATCCCACAAGCTCAATTTCTATCTAGATTAGAAGTGGTGGTTTCTAAATTGGTGTCTAATGCAGCCTCCCAAATGGGTGCTAGGAAGACGCCCTTCAGCGGGGCTGACATGGTGATACAAAGGAAGTGGCCAATGGTGAAATATAGACCCACTAATGGGTCTAGGAGGGTACATCCTTTGGCTAAGGTACAACAACCAAGTGCAAGTAAATGGCAAACCCCATCCCCTGGTTGGGTCAAAATTAACTTTGACAGTACCTCACGAGGCAACCCGGGAGTGTCCGGGATAGGCTACATTGCACAAAATGAGAGGGGAGAAATCATTGCATTAAGTGCCAAAAGACTGAAAGATGGATCAAATAACAAGGCTGAGTGCCTAGTAGTAGTTGAGGCAATTCTGATGGTGCGAAAACTACAAATTAGAAGAGTCCATTTGGAAGGGGACTGACTTCTAGTCATGAATGGGATAGCCAAAGGCCAAATGGATACATGGTACTTGAACAAGCACATCAGATGGATTCGAGACATGGTAGGCGACTTTGAGGACTTCAAAGTATCACATGTACCAAGAGTGGCAAATGACATGGTAGACAAACTCTCAAATGTTGGGGCTGATGGATCACTAGAAAATCAATTTGAATTATTTGAAGATATGAGAACTGGACTTTAGAGGAGGACATAGACAATAAGAAACAAAATATAGATTGGTGATTCTGATTATAGCAAGGCAGAGGCTTGTTAATTAGTATTGAAGTGTAGAAGTTGGGAAGGAAATGCACGTGGCACAAGTGGCCTTGCAGAAGGGAAGTGGTATGATGTGGAGTCACATGCGTTTGAACACGGTGGTAATATGATGCAAGATCTCGAAAGCCAAGGTTTTAATTTTATGTCAATGAAGAGGAGGTACCAAGAGGAGTAATGAAGAGTAAAGGAATTGATGGAAAAATTATGACATCGAAGGCGAAGTCTCTAGAGGCTTCACACACCTATTAAACCATGAGATATGAAGGAAAGACTAGTGCTTTTGAAACCTTGAGAAGAAGGTAGCAAAGAACAATGGAGGCTAACTTCTCGCTCAGAACGACAGGACAAATCCCTACATTCATTGGCCCCATCACGGTGAACAAATTGAGCCATGTCTTCAAGGAGGACGAAGAGGATTTCTGGGAAGCTATTTGCAGCATCTTCGAGGACCATTATCTGCAAGAATGGTGGAATCCATGCATGAACCTGGACATTTCATCTTTGTTTATTGTGTTTGGACTCTCAGTGGCAGCATCGAAAGATGAGGTGTGAAAGGTGGTGAAATAGTGCATGGCTATTAAGTGGCTTGAGGGAATTGAAGATGTAATCCAATGTGCGGAGGTGGGTGTGGGACTACATATGGGTAATGCACCCATTTGGATGGTTGGCCATGGTAGAAGGGAGTTGCAACCACTGGTGATCTGGTCTTCATCCAGCTTGAAGGACATACATTTAGCCCAAGCCCATTCCGGCTGGATGGCGAGGGCGTAGAGTGCGGCGTGAGTGATGGGAGGAAGAGGAAATAGACACCCATTAATTCAAGTGCAGGGGTAGGAGCGGACGAGCGACTGCTAGTCCGCAGGAAACTAGCTGCGACAAGGCGGGGAACAAAGGCTAAGGCAGAGAGTAGGGCTCGGGTGGTGGAGAAAGGTGGCACGAGCGAAAGTGTCATGGGTCAAAACTGAGATGGTGATCTGGTGGAGGACGGGGGTGCATTCAAAAATTTTACCAAAGAGGAGGTGGAAAATTGGTTTAAATGATATGTGTGGTAGCGACTTCTTTTTGATGTTTGATGTTTTGTATTGTCAATCTCTAAACATACCTAGTGTGTTTACATATAGCTAAAGTTAGGGACATATAGGAGGAATGTAGTGAAATGAGGTGGTATTTTGCATAATGTAATATTGTAGCCCTGAGAGGCGCATGTAGTGAATTTGGGAGGTATTTTGCATGAATGTTATACCGTAGCCATGAGTGGCGCTTATGTAAATTCTAAAAATATCAATAAAAAAAATCTTATTACCGATAAAAAATAAATAAATAAATTCTATCATATATTACAAAATTATATAAATAATAATGTCAAATTGAAAGAAAATAGATTAATTGAAAGAAAATATAGCTATGAAATTCAAAAATAGCAATAGAATCTTATATTGTTCAAATAGTGCTATTATTTTTTAACAACTTATTCGAGTTATAATTTTTATGCATTTATTAGGAAAATAATAAAATTAAATTAAAGACTACAACTCTAATATAATTTGGTTTCATTGAGAATAAAATAAACAGTGGATCACTCAAGCATATTTAGTCAAATGAGATAAGTGAATAACGATTTCAGACCACATAAAACATGAAAGAGTAAAGAGTCTGCATATCTACTATTTTGATTATGGTAATTGCAATTAAGATAACCTCAATCATATTATTTTTTCAAATGAGATGAGTTGCATAAAAAATCCCAAAACAATAATAAAAACTTACTTGCAATCCATGGCCAATAGTTGGGATGAACGTTATATTCTTTATACAAATGAATGTTATGTTATACAAAATATTAGAATGAATGTTATATTCTTTATACAAATGAATGTTATGCTATACAATTTTTTTGAAATAAAAATGTATGTAAAACACAATATTGCATATATGCTAATCACCTTTTCTAATTATTGCATAAATTAATATGAAAATCCAAAAATATATTAAGAGGTTGCATCAAATAAATTGATTTGTTGTTATCAATTTGTTTTCAATGATGTTTGGAATGTTCTTATTAGATGATTTTGTGAAACCATTTCCTTTAAAGTAATAATTAGACAAATATGTTGCCCAAAGTAGGGGTTTTTTCATGGCTGGCAGAGAATCATAAAATTATGACAGGGGACAGGTTAATGAGACTTGGTTTTGCAAGGCCTTTCAGATGTGTTCTCTGTGGCCAGGGAGAAGAAACATTGGACCATGTGTTCTTGACCTGTGAGTTTGCACAGACTGCTTGGAAGTTTGTTCTAAAGGAGCTAGGCCGGTAGGGTGCACTGCCTAAAAAGCTCAGGGATTGGTTGGAATCATGGCAATGCCTGCAACTGAAGTCTACTTTTTCTTTGATTTGGAACGTATTTCCATCAACAATGTTGTGGGTTATATGGAAAGAATGAAATAGACAAATTTTTGATGGAAAGGAGGAGGATTCTAGGAGGTTTCTTTTGAGATTGGAAAAATCAATCTCGGAGTTAGTTACAAATGTTGTGGCACATGTGAACCCCTCAAAGATTCCTTTTGATAGTTGAGATCTGAGGACCCAAAAAGAGTGGCCTTTGATCAAGTTCAGGCCTGTTCAGGGGCCTTGTAGGGCTAATCCTATCTCTTATGGGCAACAAGCAGTTAAATGGTCTTCCCCCCTCCGGGATGGATCAAAATCAACTTCGATGGGGCCTCCAAAGGGAATCTAGGTCCCTTGGGGGTTGGCTATGTGGCTAGGAATGAGTCTAGGGAAATTTTGTCTTTCGGAGCTATGTGATTGGCTTATGGAACCAATAATGTTATTAAATGTCAGGTGGCAATTGGTGTTGTCCGTTTGGCTAAGAATCTAGGTATTCAGCGATTGGTCTTGGAAGGGGACTCTATGCTAGTGATCAATGGAATCAAGAAGGGCGAAAAGGATGCGTGACATTTGAATAAATACATTAAGTGTATTAGGGTCATCCTCAGGCACATCTCGAAGGTACAAATCATCCGTCGAGACATTAATAAGATGGAAGCTAAAATATCTAACATAGGTGTAAGGAGACCCATATACGACAAAACTAAACTTTTTGAGGACTGTTGAAACATGGAATGGCATGAGATTGATTGATTTGATGGCACGTGATGAGGACAACTGAAAATCTAAGAGGAATTGTGGGTTTGGAGGTAGTTTTTGGGAGTTGGCTAAGATTGTGTCGAGGTTTGTTCTTTTTCCACTTTTGAGGTTGCCTTTTCGGTGAGGTGGCATGCTTGCCCAAGGATGGTGGGATGCGGAAAGTGGCATGTTGGCCTTATAAAGAGAGTAAGGAGAAAGATGTTGGGGCAGGATTGGGAAGGTATGGAGGCAGGTCTGATTGGTCATCCTCTGCATGCCTTTCACTTCAAAAGATTATGGTGGATCCCATTTGAAATGAAGGTGACTACTAGATGTACGATGGGATTTCCTTTTTGGTAGCTTGATGGGATGCAAAAATAAGGAAAAACCTTACTTAATAAAGGCTTGGGGGCCGAGGACTACACTCGAAATTCCTGCAAGGCAAGGCTTGAGAGATAGTGGTGGCACTGCGGTTTGTACGGGGTGTTTGGTGTTGAGTCGCAAAGTGTTGTGGGTGGTGAAGGCTACATCATGGAGGCCAACTTCTCTTTGTTTTCTTTGAACCAACTCTCGGCCTTTTGGGATACTATCTCTGTCCATCGGCTCAAAAATATATTCCGCTTTGATGATGCAGAATTTTTGGGAGGCAATTTCCACCTTGCTGGATTATGAATTTTTGAACATAGATGTGCGTCCTCACACAAATCTTGACATCTCTTTCACTTTCCTTGCTTTGGGTTTGCTGGTGGGCAACACGAAGGAAGAAATTTTGAAGGTGACTAAGAAGTGTCTGGTGACAAAATGGTTTGAAGGACTGGAGTAGATTATGGAGCGAGTGGAAATCAGGGTGGGTCTCTGAATGCAGGGAGGCCCATGGCGTTTGATTGGTGGCGACATGGGGGATGTTAGCCCCTTTTCATTTGGAGCTCTACTCGTCCAATGACACCATGACTACCTAAAGTGCGGTAGGGTTGGGTGATGGTCCTGGACTTCCTGGACAAAATGGAGGACCAGAAAGGGGAGAGTGGTGTTGGAGGCTGGCGACGACAAAAGAACACTCCTATCAAGTCTGTAACGCTGAAGGATGAATCTGGATGGTTAATGCCTGGACACCAACTGCGTAGGAAGGTGGTGGGTCATGGTGTTGCCTCATTAAGTGCAGCGGAAATGCCCATTTTTTCCCACAAAGAACCCCTAGGGTGGTTTCGGTAGGGTGTGAGTAGTTTTGTTTATATCTCTGTAACACCGTTGCCTTTTCTTTGGACGGATGTAAGCACTTTAGTGTAATTTTGGATTGTGTCTATAGTTTCAGTGGTGTGTGGTGCCCGTAGCGGCTTAGTCAATTTTGGCCCTATGGCTGGTATTTTTTATGCATGCTCTATTTTGGAGAGCTGATGTAATCCATTTTTGTAACCTTTATTACAAATTAATACAAATAAAATTTACCGATAAAAAAAAATTAGACAAATATGGTAGGACAAACTCCTTTTATGAAAAAGGTCATCAATTTCATAGGAAAAATTTTGTGTCATTTAATAATTAGACATATATGGTAGGACAAACTCCTAATCATGGAAAAGGTCATCAATCACTACTAATTTGAGAGGCAATATTGCCACTTCATTACCTAATTTTTTATGTTTTTTCATAGTGGATGCATTCTAAAGATACATGTTCATGCAGGTCAAACAACTTATACCAAACTAATTCAAAATTGTTTTTTTTTGTAAAATTGTAAAGAATGAAGTGTAGAATAATATTATATAATTTATTTCAAATTTGGACAAGTAGGTCTAACGTTATGTTGAAATATCTTCTAAAAAGATTGCGTTGAAGTTTTTTTCATCAACGTTTCAGATCACACTTTGTGATCCATCACCAGGGCGATACAAGAGAGAATAAATTTTTTTGTTCCTTATGCTCTTTTGACGTATCATCCTAATGATGGATCACAGAGTGTGAGCCAAAATGTTGATGAAAAAACCTCCAACATAATCTACCCAAAATAAATTTTAAATAATCTCTATGGATTGTGAAAATTTTCTATCATTAATAGGTCAAATGTTATTAAAAATGGCACATGTATGTCTCTTAGAAGTCTAGAAACACTGGTAAATTCTAAATTAAAAAATAATATGTCAATTTTGTTCATATGTGCGTGTGTGTGTGTGTGTGTACATATATGTGTATATATATACACATATGTGTATATACATATACATACATATATATATAATGTATATATATATGTATATGTATATATATATGTGTATATATATATGTGTGTGTGTGTATATTTATGTGTGTGTGTGTGTATATATATATGTATATGTGTGTATATATATATGTATATAAATGTGTATATATATATGTGTGTGTATATATATATACACATATATATACATATACATATATATATATATAT
>MU226648.1:66371-88531 GCA_018584345.1 Thuja plicata | reverse complement strand
AAGTGGACATGCTGATGATTTTGCACAATCTATGAAGGAGATACATGATCAAGTGAAGAAGAATCTGATTGAGTCAAATCAGAAATTGAAAGAGAAAATAGATGAAGGAAGGAGAGAAGTCCAATTTTAGATTGGAGATTTAGTAATGGTACATCTGAACAAAGCCAGATTACAGAAGGGGATACCTACTAAGTTGCAAATGAGGAGAATAGGTCCTTGCAAGATATTGGAGAAATATGGATAGAATGCCTATAAGATTGATTTACCTAACAATTTAGATATATCACCTCTTTTTAATGTGCAGGATTTGATTCCATACAGAGGACCAGTGATACCTAAAAGCACTTAGCAGAGGGAGATAGGAAAAGATGTTCAGGACATACAGGTGAAGCCTAAGTCCAAGTTGCAGGAAGAATTAGTTTCCTGGACAAGAAAGAAATAGAATTGCACCTCACAATCTACATCTGAAGCCGAGTATGTGGCAGTAGTAGTTAACTGTTCAAACATTGTGTGGCTGAAGATACTACTGAAGTCCTGGATTCTTGAATTTAGAAGACAACCAGGTGCAGGGTATACAGATAATACCTAGTTAAATGGTCAGGGTTACCAAAAGAAGAAGCTACACGGATAGACGAAACAGCATGCAGAAGACATGGAATTAGTTCGGCATTACTGCCGACTAGTTCAAGCTAAAAAATTTCTTCTCAGAGGGGGGGGGACTATGGTGCAGAGCACCCTAGGGTTTAGCCTAAAACCCTAGCCCCAACATTTTGTTTTTGATAACAGCTTTCATTTTTTCCTCTAAGCACTAACGGTTTCATAGCAGGCGAGTCATGTTTTGTCTTGTCGCAAAGTCGCAAAACCCCGCAAAGAACAGAAAACAATGAATCACAGACTCGTGAGCTAGCCAACAGTCAAGTTCGGAAGTGTGCGAGTGTGCGACAAGCGCTCATCGCTCAGTCGCGAGATGAGTTAGCAGTTAGGACATAAGGATCATGACAACGCGACGAGGAGGTATCTTAAGCTCGCAAGGTCATTAACGGTTAGTGCAAAACTGTCGTGACAAGGCGACACTAACTCATCGCGCAGTCGGCGGTCTCTCAACCGATAGTGTAAAACTGGCACGACAATGCGACGAGCACTTAATTACTCAGTCGCCGAGCAGCAGACAGTTAGTTTGGGTGTGCGAGTGAGCGACAACCAATGCGTCGCGAGATCACAGCTTAACCGGCAGTTGAATGAAAAGCATGGCGAGCGTGCGACCACGGGGTATCACCCAGTCGCAGAGAAAAGGTTAGCTCATCTTGAAGCAGTACGAGTATGCGACGAGTTCTCATCACTCGGTCGCAGAGGAAAACATCAGTTCGTGTCAAGTGTGGCGAGTGCGCGACTTGAGCTCATCGCTCAGTCGCAGAGACATTGCTAGCTCGTCCAGAAGAGTTGCGAGTGCGCGACTAACATGCATCGCCGACTCGCAAAGCAAGTAGCAGCTCGTGAAAAAGCAGTGCGGGTGTGCGATTTGAGCTCATCACTCAGTCGCAGCGTAAATGACAGCTCGGGTCAATGCATTGCAGGAGTGTGATGAGCATATCATCGCTCAGTCGCGGATCAAAACATGAAGAGTAATTTCAACTCGCGACTATGCGATGGAAAACAGAACTAGTTAAAAGATAAAGCATGCTGACATGTCAACAGGAGAAAGTATTGAAAAGTCTTAACCGCCAAAATAGAAAAGGAATGACATGGATGAAAAGAGCTGTCCACAGAGACGACCATGTAGGAAAAGGTGATGACAGTTTGCAGAAGAAAGGGAAGAACAGAGACATCTGGAATTCTTAGATGACAGGTAACCGCCAGGGTTACAGAGTCAAGAAGAGGCCGAAGATAAAAATAGAGGAAGGGAATTTTGTAAGGGAGTTAGTTGTGATTGTAAGAAAGTTAGAACAGAATAGACTAGCAGAGAATATTGTAATCTACTGGTGTTCAATAAAAGGAGTTTACTGTATTTTGTGTGTTTTTCTGTTCTGAACAGACTTCTGTAAAGTAGGATTTTGTTTCAGTTTAGTCTCATGGATGCTTCTTGACTCTGATAATCCTTTCTATGGACTGTGATAGTCGAGAAGCATCCTTCATGTATATTATGTTTGTTTCTGTATTTATGTTGAGGAGGAAGCTAGTCAAGATTGCAGACAAGTCCTAGGCGAGCCAATGGTCCGGCTAGAGAACTTGTAGAATAGAACGATAGAAATAGGAAGGTGCATGACTGATGTGATTCAGTCATGAAGAGTAAAATACAGTGAAGAGTGCAAAATTTCAGTGGGTAGGAAACCAAAGAGAGAGGGAATAGATAATTCCTTCTGGTTAGGGTCTGAGAGTAGCCCTAAGAGACTCAAGTGTGAGTCTAGAGGGTCCCGAATCGAATAGGATCCAAGGTGAGATTCCTAGAAGAGAGTAGGAGTTACAGAGAAGTAAGGTGACCTCCCCATCAATAAACCTAGTTGACCCCTTGAAACTTTTAGTACTTCCTTTGCATATATAATGCCATCAAGACAAGGGGCATGCCATAGGGTCCACTTAAGATTATTCCTAACTATTTATATCTGTTATGAATGAATAAATATAATGAGCAGTTGAGTGTTCTGTTTACTGCTTCAATTTCTATTTTATGTATCATGAACTTTTAGAATTTAATTATTACATTCTGTAATATTTTTTTTTCTTTTAAGAATTGAATTCACTAGCACATTGTCTAGTCTAAGCTTATCTTCCATAATATCAGACAAGTTTTTTTACATGTTGATTTCAAAATTTCTCAAATTTGGTTTAACACTTCATTTAAAACAAGTAATGATCCCAATCGAGACATAATTATCTCGATATCAATGCCTTCCCCTTTCTCTTTAAAATGATCACTTATTCTTCTCTATACAACATCACCATTTCTCCATCTACAGTTACTGTCAACCCTACATTCAAGAACATATCTAGAGTAACACATTTTCCATTTATGATATGTAGTCAGGTGTGCTCATGGATATAAATAGGGTAAAGGCATTTTATTTGTACATTATCTAGATTATTTTGACTGCCCTGTCTCCTACATATTGTTTTAAAGGGCATCTAGAAATTGTTGTCTATTCTTTTTGGCTGATACCTTGAGTCAAACCATGGCTTGAATTCTTAGAATATAATTGATGAGTTGCAGTTTGTGAATGTTTTGTGGTGATACCATTCTCTAATATGTTTATGAACTACCTTAGATTGTCTTCTAAATAATATCTATAGGAAGGGTCCTTGGTTTGGCTTCATTTGCCTATTATTAACTTAGTTACTATTCTGCTTGATCGATTCATTACTATCACAAGCTCTCCAACTCTTGAATTAAAAATAAATTATGTGTCCCTTTAATTGAGCATTCATTTAATCCTTACAAGAACTTTAGGGAATCCATGATGGAAATGATTTAGGCAAGCAATATAGACATCAGTATTATTGCTATTTGTAGAGATCAACAATATTGCTACTTCAACTTGAATCCTCTTGAGCACCATGGTTTGATCATTTTGGAACTACTACTTTTAAGTACCAGAAAGATACAAGGCTACATAAAAGAGTTCTACTATCAATATTTTTGTCTCTATACAAAATAGAGTTTATATGGTGTCCCATAAATAAATAAGGGTTGTAGTGCAATTGGAGTCCCTGCTAAATGCAGTAAAAACACACAAGAGATAAAATTCATGAAGAGAATTGGTCTATGCAGATTTTTAAGATCTCTGCCTAAGGATTTGACATCAATCCAATCTTTAATTATGCAGATTTGGTGAGATCTCTACCCGACTAGTATGGAATAAATTTAACAACACTCTAGACTCAAAGCCTTCAAGGAATTTCTCCGCAGCCTTCAAGGATGTTTTTTCTGGTAAAAATAAAATTTGAGCTCTAATATTATTTGAACATAAATAGGTATAGAAAAGTTGTTGCAAGAGACTTTTAACTTGCATGTTGTGAAAAAATAATCAATTTAATTATGTGGAGATTAACTGTGGATTTATCTCGATTTGTTATATCGGTTGTTGGTAAGAAGATGAATTGTTACCCTTTTTCATTTCTCCTTATAGCCAAAAATTGTCCTTCAACTAAATTTTCTTTTGGCTTTGATAGATGTCCTTATCCTTCGTATGGTGAGGAATGTGACAATTGTGTCATTGAAATTCTTTCAAAATTGCAAAGCAACAAATGCAACTTTTGCACATCTATTTATACTAATTCAATGTTTAAAATGCACTAGCTACAGCCTCGTGTGTGGATTAGTGCTAAACTATGTTTATTACATGTTTCATTTCACAAGGTTAATTCACTATGTTTATGTGATTTTACATTATTCAAATATCATGGAACCATATGGTTATTTGGATGCTATATGGACAATTTTTTGGTTTAATTGAACTATCTTATGATGGAACCACAACTAACCTAGATCCATACCATAAGATAATTTAGAGAGCTAAGAGTAATACAAATATACTAGATACATATAAATGAAAATGTTTTTTGTATTCTACAATAAAAGAAGATACATATAATTGTGGATTTATCTTGATTTGTTATATCGATTGTTGGTAAGAAGATGAATCGTTACCCTTTTTCATTTCTCCTCATAGCCAAAAATTGTCCTTCATCTAAATTTTCTTTTGGCTTTGATAGATTTCCTTATCCTTCGTATGGTGAAGGATGTGACAATTGTGTCATTGAAATTCTTTCAAAACTGCAAAGCAACAAGTGCAACTTTTGCACATCTATTTATACTAATTCATTTTTTTTATTGCACTAGTTACAACCTTGTGTGTGGATTAGTGTAAACTGTGTTTATTACATGTTTCATGTCACAATGTTAATTCACTATATTTGTGCGATTTTACATTATTCAAATATCATGGAACCATATGGTTATTTGGATAGTATATGGACAATTTTCTGGTTTAATTGAACTATCTTATGATGGAACCACAACTAACGTAGATACATACCATAATAGAATTTAGAGAGTTAAGAGTAGTACAAATATACTAAATACATATAAATGAAAATATTCTACAATAAAAGATTGCCCATTGTTTGTAACTTTAAGAAGCACAAGAAGTTAGTGAGAGCTTGAATTAACTTTAAGAAGCACAAGAAGTTAGTGAAAGCTTGAATTTAAATTTAACAGCTAAATAAAAGTAATTTGTTACCTCTTAATATCATATTCTAACAAAATATTAAAACAAAAACTAACACTATCAACAACATACTTATATACTAATGCCATGGAAAAGTATGGACCTAGAAATCTCCAAATTGACACCTTCCCAAGACTTTGATCCTCTCCAACCAAGTAAGAGTTTACCAATAAAATATAACAATTTGGAACCAATAGAACCTAAATAAAATAATCCTAATTCTTTGTCAAAATTGCTTCATAGCATACTCTAATATCATTATTATTTATAGAGCCAAACACAAATTTGTGATGTGGAACAAAAACTAATTTTACCTAGTCATTTTGAGCAATAAGAGTCACATAGAATTTATGTATTTTTTATCAAAGAATTCCACTTGCCTCTTGCTATCCCTACAACTGATGAAGCATAGACATTCCCTGATTTTTGATGAGATTCAACTTTTTCCCATTTAAACAAAGATATACTCTACCAAAAAAGCAACAACTAGTGACATTTTCTTTGTGAAGGGAGCCTCATTATGGAATAGAAAATAAAAATAGAATTTTTTTGATTAGTTTGATAAAAGAAAAAGACACTAATTCACATGAAGCTTCCTTCAAAGACTGGTAACTCTCTTCAGTTAGGAGATTTAAATTTCATTTTTCAATTGGTCATAGCACTCAACATATAGATAGTAGCAGGGTTATCAATGAATGATGTTGAATGGAAATTTTATCTAATTCATATCTTGAAAAATCTACATCTCAGCTAGGAAAACATGTGTCCTCAAGATGTGTAGACCAGGAAGTTAAATGTTTGAAATAATGAATGTAGATTTAGAGCATCCAGGGTGTACAGTGGAGTAGAGGTCATGAGTTACCAAGGGCAGTGCTCAGCCATCATCCTAGATTACTAACTTTTAATTAAAAAGAATAAATGACATCGTGCTAGGTTACTAACTTTAAATTAAAAAGAATAAATGAAAGTAGTCTTTGAAAAGTTTAGTTTTACTTGGGAGTGAGATCCATTTCAAACTTATCACATGAATGCCTACCAATAATCTATTTCAAGGAAACATCATACTAAGCCCTCAAAATCATACTTGAGTGAAAGTATGACAAATAAAGAGTCCAAAAACAACATTACATCCCAACAGAAAATATGATGCACCTGGATAAAGAAATTTTTTATATATAGGGAAAATGGTACAAGAGTACATATATTGTACATTGTAATAAATACTACATCATAATGCAAAGCAGAGGAAACCATATGAATGTTCAATGGAAACAATCATATGACACCATAATGCATCCTAAGCCAATCATGTAATCCTAAGCCAAGAAAATAACCTCTACATCCCAAGCCAGGAAAAAAGTTGATATCTAAGCACAAAATATTATAACTGCTCTGTATTAAGCAAACAAGATTATGACTGCTTTGTATCAACACTAGGCACATAATACGAAACAAGATTAAAATAATATAGCTTTGGTTATGAGGAGGCTACAACATTATCAACATATGAATAATATATATGTTGTTGCAATCCCTGCCAAATGCAATAAACATGCCAAAAAGTAACAAAAGTTGAGTTGATTTATGTGACAGATTGATGTTGAAATATAATCTTTTGTTTTAAACGTATATATAAAGACTGTTGTATATACAAACTCTAGTGAAATCCCTATTTGAATTAACTATATAATGAAATATAAATCTGCATAAGTATAAACCATACACATATTTGGGCTTGTGGATTTACACTGGACAACACCATCTATTGATTCTCTCTCTTCTTTATGATAAAATTCATGGTCTTCAGACCTGTGGTCTGAACTACATCTGCAAATAGTACAAGTGCGTATGATTTCAAAATGAGAGATAAGAAAATACATATTTGTAGACACCTGTGAAAGCATTACATTGAAAATGTGCTTATGAAATTTTTATCATGCTAGGAATTCTAAGATATTGATGCAATCAAGCTCGGAGGATCCAATAAAGGACTGTCTAAACTTGCAGCAAAAAAAAAAGAACAACACAGCGGAAAAAACACATAGGATAATCAATATCAACTTTATATTAGCTCAGAATTCCCATTACATGTAACATGTCAGGTTGTAAGGCCTTCCCAATTAGGGCCAATACATAAACAATTTCAACAAGATCTCGCATGATCCATCTTCACCAGTCTACCCTACAACTAAGAGGAAGAAACTAGATATGAACTTGTGCTTGCAAGCCACCAAGAAATCTTACAAGTTTCTGTCCACCCACTTACAACTATCTGCAACACTTTACAAATTTTTAGGTTATCCCTTCTTCCTTTAAAACATTGACCTAGACTCTCTTTTATATACACTTGCCACAAGTCAGCTTGGTTAAAAATATTAAATGCACCATTCAGCTGCAAATAACCACCAAATACATAGAAGAGAACACCAACTCAGATTTAGGTCCACACAAGATCCAATGCATCAAATCCGCATGCCTCAAAACTTAGCATGATCCCAATGAAACCCTTAAATCATGGATACGATCTCCAATGCCTACTCAATCCACAAACACAAGTCGGTGGACAAGAACACCAAGACCCATACCACTCAATAAGACAACACTGAACCAATAGAAACTAGTCGGTGAAGTCACCGAGCCAACTCCTTCGAACATACAACACTGAGCAATAAGCTACCGAGCAAGACACCACCGAGCTATACACACCGAACAAATACCACCGAGAAATGTACCTCTGAGTAGAATATCACCAAATACCGAACACCACCGAGTGCAGACACTACTGAGAAGTGTAGCACCAAGCACCACAAAGTTCAGACATCGAGTCCATCGGTGAAGCAACACATCTTCCAACCGAGAACTACCACCAAAGTGACCGAGCACCTCAGGTCTTCAACCTAGTTTACTACTAAAACCAAAATCAAACCAAAACATTTTTTTTTGGTGACATAGGATTTCCAACTACCCCAGGATGCTCCTGCATCAGACACCTTAGGTGCAAAAGGATGTTCTCAGAAGCTGGATGAACATTTGTTGGGATTCAACACAGAGATCCCAAACTGGTTCTTGATATACATGTCTTCAGAGTCCTCAACCAACACACTCTTCCCTTGGTTCTTCTTCTACTTCCTCTTACTAACTTACCCTCTAATGTACCTTTAGATCCCTGAATCTGAATGTCTGCACCAACCCCTGCAACCATCTCAAATCTGCTACCAATGCTCAAGTTCCTCCTTCCTCCACCTTCATGCTTCAAAGGAATTAAAATAGACTTTTATCCATCTTTCAGGATAGTAATTAAATTTCTTTTATAGTCATGAATATCCTCTCTATCATACTGCTAAGGTCTCCCAAGTAAAACATGACAAGAAATCATCTCCACAATGTCACATAATACTTCATCTCTATACAAACCAATGTAAAAACTCACCATGCACTACTCTTTCACCTCTACTGTATGACCATCTTATAACCAAGTTATCCTATAAGGACAAGGATGTCTCAAACTTTTCAAACCAAGTTTCTGAACCATCTCCTCAGCAACTAGGTTATTAGTACTTCCTTAATTGACAATCACCTTACAATGTTTACCACCAGACTCGCACACAGTCCTGAACAAGTTCTTCCTTTGACAAGAATCATCTTTCTTTGAGGGCAACAAAGTTCTCCTAAGCAAGAGAGTTACACCCTCCACCTCAAGTTCATTCTCAACAACCTCATTCACCATAGCATTTTGGTTACTACCGACCTTCTTATCTACATGGGGACTTTCAAATGACCGATGTCCTTCTTCTCCAAAGTTATAACAAGTACATCTGAACACACCTCCACCTATCTTTCTCCTTGGTTCAACATGTTTCAATTCATCTTCAGCTCTTGGTTTATCTTTTACCGACTGCTCTTGCTTCTCTTTCCCTTGGGAATTATCATAATGTCTTCTCTTCAACCTATCTTCTTCCTTCAGTGCACACTGATAAGCATCCTCCACATAATCAATCTTCAACATTCGAATCTCATCTTGGATATTGAATTTTAGACCATTAACAAACCTCGCCACCTTTTCCTTAGAAATTTTTCTATGCCCAGACTGAATAGTCAACTTGTAGAACTCCTCGGTATAATCTTCCACAGTTATCTCCTTCTGTTTCAGATTCTGCAGTTTCTTAAATAAATCAAGTTCATAGTCGACAGGAATGAACTTAGCTTTTAGCTTTGTCACCATCAACCTCCACCAATTGATCTTCATCTCACCTTCTTCTTCTTGGTCCCTCTGCAACTCTTTCCACCATAAAGAAACATGCCCCTTCAACTTAGTCTGTACCAACCTCACTCTAAGTGGATCTTCAATGTATTCTAGCTCAAATTAGTCTTCTAACTCACTGATCCAATCAATCAGATCCTCGGGTCTCAATGTACCTAAAAAATTGGACACCTCCATTTGGTAGCTTGTACTCAACCAAGCTCCAAATCTCTGCAACCAATCATATCTGTCTCCTCCAGATCTCTCCATCTAATCGGCTATGTCATCTCCACTAGATCCACCAGCTTCAAATTCTTCAACAACTTCTTCATAACCATCATCTATTCTCATACCTCTATGTAATCCAACATTTATGATACCTTCTATGATTTAATTTTTAATTGTCATCATCTCAAATCTGAATCTTTATGTTATCCTCCCTTCTACCTCCTCAGAAAGATCTGCAATCGCCCTAGGGTCCAATCTTCTCGGAGGCATCTCTCCACATCTTCAAAAACCCTAAGCTCCATAAGAAATGAACCAAAAACTCTGATACCACTTGATGGAGTCAAGCTCGAAGGATCCAATAAAGGACTGTCCAGACTTGTAGCCAAAAATAAGAACAACACATCGGAAACAACACAACATAGGATATATCAATATCAACTTTATATTATCTTAGAATTACCATTACATGCAACATGTTGGGATTTAAGGCCTTCTCGGTTAGGGCCAATACATAAACAATTTCAACAAGATCTTGCAGGATCCATCTTCACTAGTCTACCCTACAGCTAAGTGGAAGAAACCAGATCTGGACTTGTGCTCGCAAGCCACCAAGTGATCTTACAAGTTTTTTTCTGCCCACTTACAACTATCTGCAACACTTTACAAATTTTTAGCTTATCCCTCCTTCCTCTAAAACATCGACCTAGACCCTCTTTTATACACACTTTCCACAAGTTGGTTTGGTTACAAATATTAAATGTACCATTTAGCTACAAATAACCACCAATGACATATAAGAGAACACCAACTCAGATTTAGGTCCACACAAGATCCAATGCATCAAATCCGCATGCCTTGGAACTCAACACGATCCCAATGAACCCTTCAAATCATGGATGTAATCTCCAATGCCTGCTCAATACACAAACACAAGTTGGTGAACAAGAACACTAAGTCCCATACCACTCGGTAAGACAACACTGAACCAACAAAAACCAATCGGTGAAGTCACCGAGCCAACTCCTCCGAATAGATAAAACTGAGTGATAAGCTACCGAGTAAGACACCACCGAGCTGTACACATCAAACAACTACCACCAAGTAGTGTACCTCCAAGTACAATATCACTGAATACCAAACACCACTGAGTGCAGACACTACCGAGAAGTGTAGCACCGAGCACCACCAAGTTCAGTTAATGAGTCCATCGGTGAAGCAACACATCTTCCAACCGAGAACTACCACCAAAGTGATCGAGCACCTCATGTCTTCAGCCGAGTTTACTACTAAAACCAAAATGAAACCAAAATAATTCTTTTTTGGTGACACTGGATTGCCAACTACCCGAGGATGCTCCTGCATCAGATATACAACTTAAACCATCACAACTATGTAACCATTTAGGAATAAAGTTATGACAACTTGTTACTATGATCATAGATACAATACTATTTAATGCAAAATAAATGCAATAGAGTCTGAAATTTCATAATAGAAGAAAAGATGATCAATGTATGATGAAAATCAAAATGAGCAGAAAACCTTCATCTCAAACTGACATTTATTTGTAAGATCTTGGTTCCTTATGTAATTTTTATCAATCCCATCACAATCTAGGTTATTAAGAGAAAGCACCCACAAAAGCAACATGTAAAGCATTAAAAAAAGGTGCAGCAATTTCTTTCTATTCATGATACATTTGAATTTGTAAACAAACATTCCATCACATTGTTAAGAATAAATGCCTCAACCTCAAATACTTTATACATTGAGAAATAAAACAAGAAACATAGCTACAATATTTTTCTCAAATTTTATTTTGCTTGGTTGTACTATTGTATCACAACATAAGCATCACACTATTTTCCTATTAAGGGAGTATCACAAACAACAAAATTAGGGATTTTCTAAACAAGCACAAAACTATTATAATTTACCACTGGTCTTAATATCTTATCAATTTTTCCATATTCATACATGTGTGGATCAATTTGATATGAAAAAATAATCTTCACATATTTTCTAGAGACATTTCTAGAAGAAATCAAACAAAAAAGGGCAACCATAGAATCTAAAGCCAAACCTCACAGTTTTAATATATTGTAGATTTGTCTTCACTTTAAGCATTTCAACATCTAATTTCTAATTAACAAGAATGACTTCATACTCCATTTATTAATAGAATTTACTATCAATCATACATTTTAAAATATTTGAATAATTTAAGTGTCCAATATGTTCGAGCACTTTTCAGTACCTCAAGCATCTCCACCATCACTTTGTTTAGAAAAAGACTAGAAAACTACTTCTTTGTATTTTGTTTAAATTTTGTAATACATATATACACTTTGTAATGTCAAGAATAATATAATATTTTAAGATTTGTAATATATCAAAACATTTATATAGTTGTAGACAACTATATACTTTTAAAGCTTAGAAATATTACTCATAAACTACAACTATATATATATATATATATATATATATATCTTAAAAAATTAATTGTTCATCAATATTTCCCTTTGTTTTGGCAAAGACACAAAAATGGCAAGTCCACAAGAATAGTGGTTTATGCTAACAACATACACATTATAATTACATATAGCTAAGTTTTCAAACTCTAAGTCTAAAGTGTGACTAAACTTTAATACAAAGGAATGCTAGTATTTACAATAGGATGTAAGTTGAAGGGAATGAATGTATTTTCAATACCCTCATACTCAGTCTCTTCATTGTGGGTACCATCACTAGGCAAACATGAATCTCTCACCTATATTCAAGGATTTTTCTAGAGAAATAACGGACCCCCACACATATTCCATTCGTTAAACATGAATGATATATAGCCAAGCATGTTCATGAATATAAATAGGCTAGAAGACATTTTATTTGTACATATATGTATATATGAAATATATCTTCATGAAATTAGTATCACTAATTATCAATTCAACTTTTAAATACAACAATTTACACTAATTGAGTTGAAAACATGAGTGATGAGCACCTCATGATTATCTATCTAGGAAAGAAAATAGTATGCTCTCAGCTTTGAACATCCATTAATGACAGTCCTAGGTTGAGAAATGATTATCTAAATGATGCATTATACCCTATTTAGCTTAAATTGCACTCAAAATGCTTCAAGATTGATCAAATCCTACAATGCAAATGCTATGAACTCAAGATCAAAATACATATAGCGATGATGCTTTGCTCATGAATGTGTGTTATCTTCTTTTTCTCTCAAAATGACCTCCATTTAAATGATTTCCCAAGGGTAGGGGGTATAGTTGATTTGATCATGATTAGGGTTGAGTTACGTTAAGGGTTTCAAATGGCGAGACAATTTAAATGTTGGTTTCAAATAGAGAGACAAAATAAGTGGTCAAGATGCAATTCAAATATGTGTGATGGAGAATCAATTTGGGCTTGATCATTGTGAGCTCAATCCTTAATCCTCATTGGTTGAATTTGATTTGTCCCATGTGATGGGTGAGGAATAAAATGAATTAATTAATTAATTAATTTAATTTCTTTAGCCATGTGCACCTTTGAATGAGTTGGAATTAATTTTTATGTAACTATACAATTAATTGATTAATATCAATTGCATAATTAATTGATTTTTTGATTTAATTAATCCAATAACTTTGATAATTCAATTAATTCATGATTTTTCTTAATTTGCTCAGTTCACTCTTTGTTTGATTTTGCTTGACCAAATTTAGGTGTCTACAATATCATTTGAAGAGGCCTTGAGAAATTGTGCCATTATCTTTTTGGCCAAAACTTTGAGTAAAACCATGGCTAAATTCAATCTCAATCCTTTCATTTGATAATAAAATTTACTCGTATATTAAAACTCTATTTGGATGGAAAAGTGTTGATTCCTTAAAATAATTCATAGATCCCTTAAATTCTGTTATATGTTTTGAAGTGTGGGTAGACAAGGTGGTTAATATAATACTAAAAGCCATTGTAAAACATATAAGGAAGAACCGACATCCAAGATATTGAAGCTTGTGTATTTAGAAACTATGAGTAGGGGTGTTTTATGGTTCTTTCCAGCCAATTAACCAACTTTCACAAAAAGATCAAAACATAGACTACACACTTTAGAAATCCTCAAGAATAGATCTTAAACATCTCACACAACATATTGTTTTTATGTTTAAGGAATTGCGGTTTTTATTTAGAGAAAGTTCATGTTCCTATGTTTTGATGTGTGTTCCTATGTATAGGACTAGTGTTTCTCTAATAAAAAAAAGTTTGACAATTTTTTTTGGAAAATTAGTATTTTTTGACAAGTTATTAGTACTTGCTGTTAGGCAATACTATTGTAATGAAAATTGTTTAACTAGTGATTAAATTTTTTTTCTTCCACCAATTGTAAATAACTATTTTTAATATTTCTAAAATTTTCTTTCTTCCCTTCATTGTACATAAGAATTTTTTTAACTTTATATATACCAAGAATTATTTCTCCTCACGTTTATTGGCTAATTCGCTTTGGGGTCTTATACACGGCTTTTTCAGATGTTTGCACGATCAGAGTTTTTCTTTCCTGTTTAATAGGATAATGGCTCTAATTGTTGTTATTCTGAGACCTCTGCAAACAGAAAATGTAAGCATTAGTGTTGTCATTTTTTTCTCAAAATTTGTCTCCTTTGGTTTTGTGTGCAGATTTATGTAAAATGTTATGCCTACACCTAATTTTGAATAGGCAATGGGTTTTTGTTTACATTTTGCTAATGTTATAAACCCTTCTGTAAATCACAGTGTAAAATAAGATAAACAATTCTACCTAAAATTATAGTTTTAAATTTTTAATTGGTTCCGTGGGTTTCTAAATATTTTTCTTTCTCCTTTGATCTTATGTTTACAAATATGAGCTACTAGTTATACAACTTTGCAAACTGAAATACTCTTGAAAATGGTGGAAGTTCCTTAAATGTGGTTGTGTTATATAATGACATCTCTAGGCTTTAGATAGATTTAGGTCTCAAGCTAGGAAATATGACCTCTAGTGTAAGAAGGATCATTCCCTGCAACACACATCAAAAAGATTGTAAGGTTGTTTAGGATTGATTTTTTAAAAATCATATTACAAAGAATATAATTTAATAGGAACACACGGTTAAAGATTTTATGTAGAAGGAAATGGTCCAGTGATGACCAATGTAAGCATGAGAGAGGAAGATGTCCCTGACTAACATAAACTACAAATTCAACCTACAAATCATAAACATAAACCAAACAAAATATAGAAACTTCGCCAACATCTTAAAAAATAAAATGCGTAGTATACAATTTGAGCCAATAGTTTGTATAGGAGTTGGTCAAAATTTCAAAATTTTCATGTTCTAAAATCCTTAGAAAACTTACAGAAGTAAAATCCCATCTCTTATAACATGAAATAAAAGTAAATACCTTCATGCAGTCACGAATCAAGAAACATATGTTATTCCTGACAAGATCAAATTTCTCTTGTTATAGTTGTAAGGAATCATGTAGAGATCAAGTAATGCTATAAATTCTAGATTTGTAGCCAAATTGTTTTACTATATACGACGAATGTTTGACATAAGTCAATTGTCAGAGCTAACATGAATATTGGTGGTGAATATACATAAATGATAAGACATTCAACAATTGGGTTAATATCAAAAGCTATATTGAATTGAAAATAGGATGACAACGGAGGCAAGAAAAAATATGACTAATATCAATATCATTTTTTATCATTCAACCAGCATAGTATCAATCGCTCTCGCAAGCTGAGCTCTATCTTCTATGCATAACATCGTCCATTCCTTTTACCTACATGTAGTGGATGGATTTAGTTCAATGAAATTGATCAAGTGGCACATCTATTCACAAAGCCGTCCATGATAAATTATGGTCTTCTATCAATAGCATCCCATATCTGCACAAAACAAGAAAATTAAATAAATTTGGTTACACGAAGTTTAGTGCAAAATAATAATACGAAGATTTATTTAATGTTAATAAAAGGAAGATTTATTGTTGCTTATATAATCTTCTAAATTAATATAGAAGTAATATTAGGAATGTTTATGTGATGTTTCCATATTATAGTGTTTTTTTTGTTACAATAGGATGAAGATTCAATTTATTAAATAATAAGTAATTTTCAGATTAGAAATGGAATGAAGTTTCCTTATTTTATCTTTATAAAACTATTGGAAATGTTAATAAAATAGTTATTATATTAGAAAGTAATCTTGTTTGATAGGATATGAGAAAAAAATGCTTATTAGTACTTGCCTTTTAGCAATACTATTACATTCACTTAATGCTTTCATAGTGATTAGTGAATCAATTTTCCATAAATTAGAATTTATTATTTTTTTCATAACACATTTAACTAATGTTAAGATGTATTTTTTTATTTAACAATTTATAAAAAATATTTTTCTTAAATCTAGTTGGTTGAAATGTTCTAGTTTTATAGGAGCGAATGGACAAATATCTAGTAAAAGATTTTTTTACTATTTTAAAAAATCTTCCACAAATTTCGCACACATAAAATTAGAATATTTATGTGAAGTATTTAAATTCTGATTTACAATTATATTTTTTAAATATCTTATTATATCTTATAGTGATTATTTATATATGAATGATCTTATTTAAAAAATTAATATTTATTTTATTATATTTAAGAAAAATAATTTAATTGATATTATTAATTATATGTTTTTTAAATATTGATGTTATTTGAATTTGATTTAAAATATGATAATTAATTATCATAAATTTGCAAAATTAAAAAAAAAAGTAAAATATTTAAAATTATTATATATTTTTAATTCTAAACCAATAAGACTTTAAATGCTATATGAAATAACTATAATATTAATTAAATCAATCTAATTATATTTCTATAAAATACAAGTCAATAAAATAGCCATAATTATTATTATTATTATTAAGGCAAGTACTCAGCAACTACGTGGCACTTGTTTATTGAATGTTTACAAGAATTAACAACTACTTAGAGAAAATGTCCTTGAAAATTTGATTATACCATATACTTGTAATTATAGTATTTTCAAAAATGAGAGCTAAACAAAAGTATCCTATACTAGTACCTTGAAAAGTTCAATCCTTAATGATTTCCCTTTTCTCCTCAAAAGAAACTATCCAGAGCCAAAACCAATTAATTACCAGTAACTATTGCAGTCTCAATAGTAGTCTCAAAAGAGTGTCATTGCTAACATTAATAGGCAAACAAATGTTAGTAATAATTGAGAGGGGGGGGGGGGGGGGGGGTGAATCAGTGGCCTCAAAAACTTATCCTTATTCTAACCACCAATCAAATAAAACTTAGATTATTAAGTCCCTACAAGATTCATGCCATTAAATACTTATAATGATTAACTTTCTGTTGGTTTTCCATGTCTGTCCTTATTCTCCCTGATTACCGATAAGCAGTATAACTATTTACCGAAATACAGTAAATATGCAGAGTATACTGATAAATCCATAAATGCATATGAGAAATATAAAATAGTAAAGTAATAAACCATACACACATAACACATGGATTTTTAACGTGGAAACCCTGTTAAGGGAAAAAACCACTAGGACCGGTACCCCAAATTTTCACTCTTATGAAGTGAGCCCTATTAAGAGCCAACCTTGTTAAAGGTTACAAACACACTGTTAGGTGTGACCTTGTTAGAGTATTTTACACATATAGGTTGTCACTTAGTATCGGGCATCTAATGTTGCCCTCCCTAAATCAGCCTCTCTCTTAGACCGTCAATAGGCATCAGGCATATCCAATGCTACTTCCACGAATCAACCTTTTTGGCACTCCTTGGGATGTACCTTAATATATAGAAGACTGTTAAGAGACTTGATGCTTCAATGGTTAAACTAAAACAAAATGACCTGTTTCTAATGCAACTTGAATTGCAGATTTTCAGATCTATTTTAGTACATTACCTCTTTGATCAATATATCAATTCAATTCTTTTGTGCTTGATACTTTCTACTTTGTGATGTTGTGTTCACTGTTCGTCGGTGTCTGCAAAATTCCTTAGCTCTCCTTCAGCTTGATTGATCAGTACTGCATGAAGTTTTTATCCTTCAGTTTCTTCTTAGCATCCTCTTTCTATTCAGTTTCCTTAATCCCCTTTCTGTGAATTTTATATTTTGAAAATGAATTAAGCTTGTCTCTTATATAGACATAATATTCATTGATTCTTGATTCTTGAATCTTGGCGTGAAAAACAATCTAGCCAATCTGATTTAAAGCATAACTCCTGATTTATCTCATAGTTATCTTTATGCCAACTATACAAATCTTCTTTAAATCAATCACTTAACTCTGGTCGAATAAAACAAAGAAAACAACCAGTTAAGTTTATCTTTAGCTCTTGCTAGCTAGATATTTTTTCATTTTTTGAACTCTTTGTTCCATCAGTCAACTCTTCAGTTAGTCATCGGTTACAACTACCAGTTTCATCGGTGTGACTCTAGTTAGCTTCAGGATCTCCATCCGTCGGGCAACTCTACATTTCAGCTCGTCGGGCATCCTGTGGTTTTGCTTCGTCGGGCAACACTGTCTTCTACTTGTCGGGTATCACTGTGACTTTTCTTCTTTGCCTTTACCGTTGGTGTGCACTCCGTCGGTGTTATCTGTCACTTAGTGAATACTTGACTTTTATGCATTGCTGAAAGCATAACCTTTGTTCCATTGATTCTCTGAAGTCTTTGGCATTTTATACATGACTGTACAGATGATATCAAGTTGACATCAATGACAATACAAATCATTAACTGATTTTAATGCCTTGCATTATCTTCAACTTAACATTATCAAACATTTAATCAGTTATATGTCATCAATCTCTCCCTTTGGCATTGATGGCAACAAAATTATATTATCACACTATACTATTTCTAATAAATATGAAATACAATTGTTGAGATTCATCAAACTACCAAACAGTTTGTTGTGATAACGGATAAAAATGTCTGACCGCTGGTAAGCTCTATTTTAGCTTAGATTTGATTCTTGCAACTCTCTGTATTTCTTGTTCTTATGTGTTGCATCCTCTCCTTATGTCAATATCTCTCTTGTCAACAACTCTTCCTTTGTATTAACTCCTTCATACAAACTCTCTCCCTATGGATATGATCTCTCCCTATTGGATTAATCTGATAATGGATAATCTTTCTTCTTTTTCTGAAGACTATGATAATATGGATAAACTCTCTCCCTTTGACAACAATGCAAAGCAAATATCTTATAGATATCTGACATTACTGTCAAGTGATATTTTCTCTCCATCCATAATATACTCCTTGAATTTCCTTATCCATCAGCAATACAACAATATGCTCTGCTGCTCAATTCTGATATATACCTGTCTATATATAGATGTAGCTTTGAAGTTCTTCTCTTTGCTTTGCATCAACATGAATGATATTTTGATAATAAGTAGGCTGATGCAACCTTTAGTCTTTTACTGACTGGTAGATAAGGGTTTTACCCCTAGTCTCTTTCTCAGGTACTCAAATGTATCCTTGGGTAGTGGCTTGGTGAAGATATCAGCTAATTGTTCTTTTGATTGCACATACTCAAGTATCACCTCTTTTTCTTGAACTTGTTCTCTTAAGTAATGATACTTGATGGAAATGTTTTTAGTTTTTTCATGCATGACTATATTCTTGGAAATGTTTATTGCACTGGTGTTATCACAATAGATAGTCACTGGTTCTAAGATCTTCATATGCATACCTTCTAGCAACTATTTGATCCATGCAATATTTGAGCAATTTGCAGCATCAACAACATATTCTACTTCTGTAGTAGACTGTGAGATGCATTCCTGCTTCTTGCTAATCCATGTGACAAGTTTGTCACCCATAAAGAATGCTCCTCCAGTTGTGCTCTTCCGGTCATAAAGATTTCCATCCCAATCAGCATCGGTAAACACCTTTAGTTCAAATTTGCCTTCTCTTTCATACCATAAGCCAAATTCCTCAGTATTCTTTAGATATCTTAGGATTCATTTCACAGCAGTCATATGTGATTCCCTGGGGTTAGCAGAAAATCTAGCAACAATTCCCACTGCATGTGCAATATCTGGTCTAGTGTGTACAACATACATGAGTTTTCCAATCATTGATCTATACAAAGTCTAATTTACCTATGTTTTCTTGTCCTCCTTTTTCAAATTACATCAAGTAGCCATCAGTGTTCCAAATGGTTTGGATTCTTCCATCTTGAATATTTTCAGGACCTCTTTGATGTACTTGGACTATATAATGAAAATACATCCTCCTTGTTGCATGACCTGGAGACCAAGAAAGAACTTGATCTCACCAAACATAGAAATCTCAAATTATTTTCTCATCTCACTAGAAAATGATTTTCATAGCATATCATTGCCTCCAAATATGATGTCATCAACAAATATTTCAGCAATCAGGGTGTTAGCATCAATATCTTCTTTTAAATAAAGAATATTGTTTTCACTAGTCCTTACAAATCCAATACATATTAGATAGGAAGGAAGTTGTTCATACCAGGATATAGGAGCTTGTTTCAATCCATACATGGCTTTGTGAAGTCTACATACCATGTCCTTCTTGTCTGGATCAACAAACCCTTCTGGTTGTTCAATGTACACCTCTTCTTCAAGTATTGAATTTAGGAATGCTGACTTGAAATCCATTTGGTATACCTTGAATCCTTTGAATGCAGCATAAGCAAGTAATATTCTTACTCCTTCTATCCTAGTAATGGGTGCAAAGGTCTCTCCATAGTCTATACCTTCCTCTTGTGCATACCCTTTGCATACTAGTCTTGCTTTGTTACTTGTGACTTCTCCATTCTCGTTCAACTTATTCCTGAATATCCATTTTGTACCGATGACATTCTTTTCATCTGGTCTTGGCACAAGTGACCATGTTTTGTTCTTCTCAATCTACTCAATCTCATCATTCATAGCACTTATCCATTCCTCATTATCTAGTGTAGCATTGACAGATTTTGGCTCAAACTCACAAATTAAACAATTTGAGTTTAAAGACTTACTTCGTGTTCTTGTACCAGCTTTCTTATTTCCTATGATCTGGACCTATGGATGGTTCCTTCTTACATATCTTGCAAGTATAGGTACAGTTCTTTGTCTATCAGCTTGATCATTATTTTGATCTTCATTTTGTTCTTCATCACCTTGCACATTATCTTGATGATTATCCTGACCATTGGTATTTGCAGCCTGATGCTTAGGAGCAATGATTTGTAGCTCTGGGGCTCTACATTGTTGGTAGGGTAGAGTCTCAGGTTCCTCGATGTAAGTGAAATTATTGTAGTCCTCTAGTTCTTTAGTGCTTTCTTGTTCATTCTTCTCAGCAAATTCATCTATCTTTACATTTGCACTTTCAACAATTTTGTTAGAGGCTTTGTTTAGACATTTGTAAGCCTTGCTCTTGGTAGAATACCCTAGAAAAATTCCTTCATCACTCTTGGATTCAAGTTTTCCATTTCTATCATCCTTTAAGATATAACAATGACTGCCAAATTTTTTGAAATAACTCACATTGGGTGTGTATCCATACCATAGCTCATAAGGTGTCTTCTTGGTGTCTTTCTTCAGTTTTACTTTGTTCAGTGTGTAGACAACAGTACTAACAACTTCCCTCTAAAATATTTGGGTGATGCCTTTTTCTATCATCAGTGTTCTAGCACAATCAACTATTGATCCATTCCTTCTCTCAACAATTCCATTTTACTGTGGTGTTCTTGGTGCAGAAACCTGTCTTTTTATATCATGCTCATTACAAAAGCTAGTGAATTTATCTGATATAAAATCACCTCCTCTATTTGATCTCAAACATTTTAGATCCTTACCACTTTGTTTCTCTATCAAAGCCTTATACCATTTAAACATATTAAATAACTATCATCATTCTAGAGTAATCATCAACAAAGAGAATAACATATTTATCTCCATAATAACTCTTTATCCTCATGGGTCCACATAAATCAGTATGCACTAATTCTAGAATTGCATCAGATGTATGGGTCTTTCTTTTGAAACTAGACTTTGTCATTTTACCTTTTTGACAGTTTTTACACATAATGTTGTCGGGCTTGGCTTGGTCATTGTCGGTAAGCCTCTGACATTTCTCTTTTTGCTAATTTTTATCATGTTGTCAAAGTTCACATGACATAGTCTTTTGTGCCACAACCATATGTCTTCATTTTTAGCAATCAAACAAGTGGAGTCAGTATCATTCAGATAGAATAAGTTACCTTTTGTCTGCTCACCCGTACCAATTAGATTTCCATATTTGTTGAAGATCTTTGCCTTTTTATTTTCAAATGCTACTTTGTGACCTGAATTATTCAACTGAGAAACACTCAATAGATTATAATTCAATCCATTTACCCAATAAGCATTTTCACATTTTATCTG
>MU226648.1:40660-65050 GCA_018584345.1 Thuja plicata | reverse complement strand
TAATAACTGAGAGGGGGGGGGGGGGTGAATCAGTGGCCTCAAAAACTTATCCTTATTCTAACCACCAATCAAATAAACCTCAGATTATTAAGTCCCTACAAGCTTCATGCCATGAAATACTTATAATGATTAACTGTCTATCAGTTTTCCATTTCTGTCCTTATTCTCCTTGATTACCAATAAGCAGTATAACTATTTACCGAAATACAGTAAATATGCAGAGTATACCAATAAATCCAGAAATGCATATGTGAAATGTAAAACAGTAAAGTAATAAACCATACACACATAACACATGGATTTTTAATGTGGAAACCCTGTTAAGGGAAAAAACCACTGGGACCGGTACCCAAAATTTTCACTCTTCTGAAGTGAGCCCTGTTAAGAGACAACCCTGTTAAAGGTTACAAACACACTGTTAGGTGTGACCTTGTTAGAGGATTTTACACATATAGGTTGTCACTTAGTATCGAGCATCTAATGCTGCCATCCTTGAATCAGCCTCTCTCTTAGACCGTCAATAGGCATCGGGCATATCCAATTCTACTTTCATGAATCAACCTTTTTGGCACTCCTTGCGATGTACCTCAATATATAGAAGACTGTTAAGAGACTTGATGCTTCAATGGTTAAACTGAAACAAAATGACCTGTTTCTAATGCAACTTGAATTGCAAATTTTCATATCTATTTTAGTACATTACCTCTCTGATCAATATATCAATTCAATTCTTTTGTGCTCCATACTTTCTACTCTATGATGATGTGTTCACTGTTTGTCAGTGTTTGTAGAATTCCTTAGCTCTCCTTTAGCTTGATTGATCAGTACTGCATGAAGTTGTTCTCCATCGGTTTCTTCTTAGCATCCTCTTTCTATACACTCCCCTTAATCCCCTTTCCATGAATGTTATATTTTGAAAATGAATTAAGCTTTTCTCTTATATAGACATAATATTCATTGATTCTTGATTCTTGGCGTGAAAGACAATCCAGCCAATTTGATTTAAAGCATAACTCCTAATTTATCTTGTAGTTATCTTTATGCCAACTGTACAAATCTTCTTTAAATCAATCACTTAAATCTGGTTGAATAAAACAAAGAAAACAACCAGTTAAGTCTATCTTTAGCTCTTGCCAGCTAGATATTTTGTCATTTTATAAACTCTCTGTTCCGTCGGTCAACTCTTCAGTTATTCGTCAGTTACAACTGCCAGTTCTTTCGGTGTGACTCTAGTTAGCTTCGGGATCTCTGTCCGTCGGGCAACTCTACATTTCAGCTCGTCGGGCATCTTGTGGTTTTTTCTTCGTCTGGAAACACTGTCTTCTGCTCATCGGGTATCACTGTGAATTTTCTTCTTTGCCTTTACTGATGGTGTGCACTCCATCGGTGTTATCTATCACTTAGTGAATACTTGAATTTTATGCATTGCTGAAAGCATAACCTTTGTTTCGTTGATTCTATGAAGTCTTTGGCATTTTATACATGACCATACAGATGATATCAAGTTGACATCAATGACAATACAAATCATTAACTGATTTTAATGCCTTGCATTATCTTCAACTTAACATTATCAAACATTTAATCAGTTATATGTCATCAACTAAAAGATCAGAGGATTTCCCTTGCTCAATCAGAGCATTGCTTGTTGTGATTGAGCATTGCTTGTTGTCATGCTAGAAACGAATAGAAGACATAGTGCTGCTGATCTTTTTGATTCACAGTTAAGGGATAAGTTAACCTGCAAGGCTTCCCCTGATTTTGCAATTTAATTTTATTAAAGTTAACCCCGATGCAATATAGAAATAAAATTGTTGTAAGATAATCTAGCGTGTACACAATGCATTTGATAACTGCAAAAATACAACATCAAACATCAATTTAGACTAGAACATCTTAGCAATTGGGACTTTATATATCTATAAACTTAAGGACATTGGTAAATTGAAATGCATTATTTAGGTTCCTGAGGCCAACATGATTTTCTTGTTTTGAACTACAAATATGAGCGTGCAAGTCAATTCTAAGACACTGCATACTTTATAATCCAAAACTAAACTAGTGAAATGATTCAAACTTAGTAAATTCTTAAAATTCATGGATAAATATCCCCATGAATCTTAATGTATGTGTACCTAATATCTTGATAGTTATGTCACGCGATAAGATAGATTGCATAAAATCTTGGTCTAGAGTTTAATATAACTAAAGAATATAGATTTAAGATCTATATACGAGAAAGTGAATAATCTCGGTCCAAATCAATTTTGGGTTAATGAGGAACAAATTAATGTTCTAGACGAAACTTCAGCTCCAGCACATGATTCATCTACCTCTAACCCCTCCCCTGAGGAAGCAGGGTAGGAAACTAGGACATCTAAAACTCTAAACCCTAATGCTGAAGCGGTTGAGCATGAGATACATGTAGCATCGCAAGATCCTGTAGTAACTTAGAGTAGCAATCATAAGACAAGGGGAAAGGAAAAATGATTGAGGACATACCTGAGAAGGAAGAAATGATCACTCCTGAACCTGTTTCCAAGGTTTCCAAAAGGAGAAAACCTAATGTTGACACTTCTCCATCTCATGTAGTTATCGTATCAGATGACACTTCCCCTACTACTTTCAAATCCTACTGCCACTTCTTACAAGAGGAAAATTACCCCAAGGAAATGACCTACAGCCACTACAAGGACTCCTCCAAGAAGAAGTGTTTGAATTCATATGCAAGGAGCGGTAACACCTGATACAACTCCAAAGGCCATACAGGCAGATGTTCCAGAAAGTCCCATGGAAGAACCACTGACAGATGAACCCCAAGAAAGTCTTAGCAGCCCACTTTGGGAATTCCAAGACATAAGGGGGGAGGATACTATTTCCACATTATTTGAGGAAGCCATTAATAAACAAGAGGAGAATGATAATCAACCCTTGTTTTAAGAGGGGAGTCAAGGGAAAAATGTTTAGGTTGATACAACTGAACAATTGATAAATCATAGTACCTCATTGCAAATGATATTATGGCAACCTCAATCTATGAATGAAACAACTTAGGATGTGGAAAAGGACAAAGATGCATATAAAATTGAAGAGCATGGCCTAGAAAGTGAACAAACAAAGGTAACTTTTCAATCTCTATCTCTAGATTTTTATAAACATATGTAGTATGAAAAATATATGTGGGAGATAGAGATGAATCAATTGAGAAAAGAAATTAGTAAGAAGAAGCAGGAAGTAAAAGATTTACAACACAGGTTGGACACAGTCACAAGGTTAATTCCTCAAATAATGGAATGCAGACCACCTCCAAGGGTGTATGCATTGTGCCTTGAGGAACAATATCTTTTGTTTCAATTAATGAAGGTTGTCAGGGATCATAATCCAAGCATAAATTCACAACAAGAATTTGTGGATGCTTACGGTAGGTCACCTGACGCTATTAGAAATATTCTATGTGAGTTTTACCTACACAACTATGTTGTTCCATCTGACCCCAATTGGAATCCACTATTGTTCATTGGAGATATACATTTTTCAGCCCTTTTGTCATGGGAAATAAATGAAATTAATTATGGAGAATAATTGAGGAAATATAGAGAAAGGGAACATGCAGTAAAGCTGGGAGAAATTATTATGTCACAAG
Organism: Thuja plicata; assembly: GCA_018584345.1. Taxonomy (NCBI): domain Eukaryota; kingdom Viridiplantae; phylum Streptophyta; class Pinopsida; order Cupressales; family Cupressaceae; genus Thuja; species Thuja plicata. The sequence continues at coordinate 61,407 of MU226648.1, read as the reverse complement.
AAAAAGGTTTATAAGGATTTTTAAGAACTTCCCTACCATGAGGGACAGAGGGAAACATAAGGCATCATGCAGAAATGGAGGAGATTGACAATGGCACTAAGGAAGGTTGAACCACATAGCCTAATCAATTTTAGAGTTGTAATGCAGAGGGTTCATTGGTATATCCACTTAGGTAGATAGGTCAGGCCAGAGCTATGGGTCCCTCTTACTTTCCAACCACCTCTCCTCTTGTGGTATTTATATAGCTTCCAAGATAATGGAGTAAATGAACAGTTAGAGGCCAGACATAGAAGCAAATTAGAACAAATGAATGATTTTAATTGGCACCTCAGTAGCACCAGTAAGGCTGAAACAATAGTGGGGGATTTCAGAATGCTTTCCTAGATTCATTATGTTACAGTGCCTGAGGACTGACGCTAGCTTTTGTAGGGGCAATGATAGGGCATGTTTTTGTCATCTTTTAAACCCTGCTTCGATGTCTAGAATAGTGTTTGCCATACTCTATTCCCTATTTTTTATACTTTTCTCAAGACTGGTTATCCTTTTCATGAAATTAAGTGGCATGCAACCACATATACATTTGATATGTTTATAATACTTTGACATGCATACACAACCATGAATGCTATATACTAAATATGATGAATCAGTAATTATGTTTTCTTAAGTAGTTAGTTGTTTGGATGAAAATGTGTGTATGCGTGTTTTGTTGAAGTTTATCCTAGATACCTTTTGTTCTAACATCTTGATGTAGATCATGATTAGCAAAGAGGAATGACCAGGTATTGCGCCCGTGCACTGGTCAGTCAAACTCGGCCCTGTAGCAAACCATTCAGTGAAGGGCTAGTGTAATAAAGGTTACAATTCTGGGAAGATGAAGGTGGCAGTAGATGAGCAATGATCAAGTCAAGAATTTTTTTTTTCTATTCTTAAGGAACTCTAGGAAATAGAAAGAAGCTAGATCTATTCTTCTTTCTTGTTGTGATAGTTCTTTTCCTATTTTGATAGATGATCTCTTTCCTATTTTCTAGAGTTGTAATAAAGTCTCCACCTATTTTTATGGTGTGAGAAATTTAGTAGTTATCTTTATTTTCCTTTAAATAAAGCCCTACTCCCGCATGAGAAGGGAGGGTCTTAATAGTTTTTAGAAGTTATTTTCATTCTGCCATATTTTCCATCTTTTATGAATACAACTGTACTTTGTTCTTGAATCAATGAAATAGTGGAGTGTTGAAATTTTATACTGTGTAAGTGATTTTTGGGATACTCATCCAAGGGGGCCCACTTGGTGAAGAATCCATAGTATTTAGTTTCATTTCCTATATATTTCATTTCTGCAACTTGTTGTTTCAATCTTGGTGTTGAAACTGTTCCTGCAGCCAAAGCAGCAGGTTAGCTATCGCTTCCTGCAGCCAAAGTGGCAGAATAAGAAAAGCATTGTAGTTTGAAGTTTCAAGCTTTAGCATTCCTGAATTTATATTTCAAAGCATTTATTTCCTACAATAATATATTAGCTTCCTTTCAGCAATTTGTTTCCTGCAACCGTTATAGATTAGCATGGTTTGAGTCAGCTCTTGGTGCATATATTTTGTTGGCCCATTTCAAGTAGCACGTCCCTGGGTTAATAATTAAATAATTTTTTATGATAAGGAGGATAGATTCTCAGATAGGATGCCCAATCCCTGAGTCTTGGTAATAATCCTAGTTTTTGATTCCTTTCTGAAACCGATCAAGTACCTTGAAAAGTTCAATCCTTAACAATTTCCCCTTTCTCTACAAAAGAAACTGTGGAGCCAGAACCAATTACTTACCAGTAACTATTGAAATATCTATAGTAGTCTTAAAATAGTGTCGTTTCTAACATTAGTAGGAAAACTAAAAGATCAGAGCATTGCCCTTGCTTAATCAGAGCATTACTTTTTGTCATGCTGGAAATGAATAGAAGACATAGTGCTACTGATCTTTTTGATTCATAGTTAAGGGATAATTTTCCTGCAAGGTTGCCCCTGGTTCTACAATTTAATTCTATTATAGTTAACCCTGATGCAATATAAAAAAAAATATTTAAGAAAATCTAGCGTGTACACATAATGCATTTGATAACTACAAAAATACAACATCAAACAACAATGTAGACTGGAACATCTTAGCAATTGGGACTTTATATATCTATAAAATTAATGACATTGGTAAATTTTAATGCATTATTCATGTTCCTGAGGCTAACATGATTTTCTTGTTTTGAACTACAAATATGAGTGTGCGAGTCAATTCTAAGACACTGCATGCTTTAGAATCCAAAACCAAACTAGTGAAATGATTCAAACTTAGTAAATTCTTAAAATTCATGGATAAATATCCCCATGAATCTTAATGTATGTGGACCTAATATCCTAATATTTATGTCAGGCGATAAGATAGATTTCATAAAATATTGGTCTAGAGTTTAATATAACTAAAAGATCTAGATACAAGCTCTATATATGAGCAAGTGAATCATCTCGGTCTGCATCATCTTAAAATGGAAGCACTTCCATGTTAAGAATGTTTAGCCCTCCTTAGGGGATTTTTTTGACCACCATCATACTTTCCCCTCCGTTCTGCATCATCTCCTACTTTTGTGGCTGTTTAGGACCCTGATGGGGCCTCTTCGGGCACCTTCTATCATACCTGGCACTTCTTCCAAGGGTTCTGACCCCCTGGGTCAAGGTCAACCTCAACCTTGACCTAGGTTAGGGTCAAAGTCAACCTTGACCTAGGTTAGGGTCAACCTTGACCTTGACCTGGGTCCCCCTTCCAAATCTGGAAGTTTGTCAGCTTCTGAAGGTCATCAAAAATTCATTTTTCCCGCTTTCGGGTCGGCTGTTTTGGATTCCAAAGTGACAAATCCTAAATTATATTTAATATAGGTCCTCTTCTAGGGGAATGGGTCTAATTGGAATTTAATTCTCATATTTCAGCCTCCTTAGAAGATTGTGCCCTATTTTCATATAAAAGGAAGTTTTCTCCTCCCATTTTCTCTAAGCGATATTGAGCAAAAATAAGTCTTCTAAGTGCAAAAAGCTCTAACCAAGATTTTGTCAAGAAGAAAAAGGTTCAAGCATCCATTTTTCTACATGTTCTCAAGCTTTCAAGGTGTTCAAGTCTTCCTCTCAAGCATTCAAGTTCTCCATTGAAGATCATGGACTCAAGATTTCAAGCCTTTGAAGGGATTAGGTTCAAACATTCAAGATTCATCATTCAAACCCTAGATCTAGCCATCATGGTGGTGTGATATTCCTTCAAGATCCTTTGTGCATCCTCAAACACTCATTTATTCTCTTCAAGGTGGATTCCAAGCATACAATCATGGAGGTTTATGGTTTCTATTGAGTCCAATCTTTCATATTTACATACTTGCTACATTTGAATTACAATTGCATATCTATTCAATATCATAGCTTCATTCTTAGATTCAATTTTACTACTTGCTAGCATTCTATACTGTATTGATTTCAAGGTTAATTCCTAAATCAGGGTTTGACTAAGGCAAACCCCTCCCCCCCAACAAACAAATCTATTTTTTCTTGTAGGTACAAGTTTAGGATTTAATATTTGAACTCAGATATGGATACCCTTTTTAGAATTTTCTGTTGGACCTATGTAGGTCAAGGTCGAGATTATTGGGTCAAGGGTGAGATTAGTGGGTCAAGGTTGAACTTTTTCATAAGATGGTGTCGGATCAGAAAAATATTTCTGGGTTTTGTTCGTCTCTGCATTCCAGTTCTGGATCATACTTCAGATTTTCCAGAAATAGAGTACAGACCTCATAAAACAACATTCTTTGATATGAAATTCTTTAAGGTTAATACTTCCTCTCATCCTTTTCAATTACTGTTATATATCATATCTCTTTAATAATAAAACAGAATTAAAGATCTTCTTCCTTTCTCTCATTTTCGAATGGTTGATTCATTTGTGCATTAATCCTACTTTAGGGTTAATCAATTTAGATCTCTCATTTGTGCATTTGGGGATAAAAGAGGAACATCTTATCTTCCTTCCCCCTATTGGCTTAATCAAATTACAATATCACATCCATACTAATTAAAAATTAAATATAAAGATTAAGGAAATACAACACACCACCAAATAAAATTTTTTCTTCCTTTACATGGTCCAAATCAATTTTGGGCATGAATGTGGAAAGCCAAACCAAACAAGGAATACATGCCAAAGCTTGCTGTCAAAATGAAGGCACCAGCCAATAGAGGACTCTTGAAGTGAATTGAAAATGATCATTTAAAGCTATATCATTCCTAAATCCCCATAAATGAATAAGAATATTCAATAACAGACTGATAAATGAACAAGAACATTACAAATGAAATCAAGCAGAATAAAACTATTGCACATAATAAACTCAGGAATACTCCTTGAATGTACATATACGAAAACTCATTACAAAGATAATTGAACTCAAATAAATAAATTCATACAATATTCTAGGTATGGATATGAAGAACAAAACTAATGAAAGAAAGGATGAAACTATTAGAGAAAAGGGCGTTAGATAATCAATTTTTGATAGACACCTTGGGAAAACCAGAAAATAAAACATGATCTCTTATGTACAATGCTAAAAATGAAGATTCTATTAAATCTTTAAAATGCCAATGGTTCTTAGCTACCTAAATGAAGAAAATGTACTTTCACTCAAGAATAGATTATGTCAGCATACAAGTAAAGCTCTAACAATGCTATTGCAAAAAAAATTGGCGACATGGTAAAGAAAGAAGAAATGTCTCAATGCTCTAAATGTTTTGCTGGTTTTTTGTTTTTTTGAACAATGGGCACTATGTACTCCACTCTTTCATTCATTTGGTATTCTTTCTAACGTTATCAGAAACCTTTGTCAGAGTTCATCTCTTCTGTAAGCCTCTGCGTACTAATATTTGAGCGCTTCTCTTTCTCTGAATCGTGCATTAGTAGCGCTAATATTAGATCTCTATTACTACTTCCACCTTGACACAATTCAATCCTACCTTCTGCTCCCTCTTGTAACGTTTCAAAATGCGGCTCTTGTGCATTGTATCTCAAGTATCGTTTCACTGTCTTTGATGCCTCTCGCATCTCTACCAATATTAGGACTAGCCTTTGTTTGTCGGGATGCCATCCAAAATATAAACTCCAAATAATGTTTAGGACCGTATGAATCAAACTACAATACCATAATTAACAATTAGTTAAGTCTTAAAATCTTTGGTTTACCCGACGGTTTGCATGGATTTGTAATATGTGATGCAGTCAAATCTTCTTTTTTTTTCTCTTGAAGATGAGCTATAATACAAAAAGCAAGGTCTTGTAACATAAATATTCATGGATTTTTAATTGGTTTATACAAGTTCCAATTTCAATTTTGAACTTGGCAACCAAACGCAGAAGATGGATTGAATCATTCATCTTTCGGGTCAACCAAACAGTCCAAACTATATCCAAAAGATGCAAAACCAGAATTTCAAAACCCTATTGTTAGATAATCAGGTTTTGAGTCCAATTCCAATTCCCCAACCAAATGGGGCCTAAGGGAGAGGATCTAGTAGTTGAACATCCTAACTCCAAGTTTTTTTACAATCTTATATAAAAAAATCAACTCACTCTCATTTTTTTTACAATGGCTTATTTGGAAAGTCCTCATCTTATAACTAAGGTTTCAGGGCCACATCATCAAATATGATGTCACGTCAACATGCTTCTTTCCAAGGTGTCCAAAAAGGCCCAAAAATTGAGACCCATACTTGTGCATTAGGTCATGTTTTATTGGTGCATCGACGTGGCACCACGCGATTTGTTACTTTTTAGATCTAAGCAATACATTTATTCAATTACAGGTATTTATTATCAACAATAACAATTTTTATGTCACAACTATTGGTACAATATTGCCAAAAATATTGGACATTTTATCAACAAGTGCTATCAGAGCTATTGAAAATATCCCCATTTTTATGGGAGTGCACTTTTTAAAGGAATTATGAGATTTCATCTTCTTTCTTTGTAAGGTTTGCTAGTTTAATTGTATAAAGAAGAGTCTCAGTAGTGTTAAACATGCTAATAAATACTCCATTCCAAATAATGACATGACAATCAAGATTCTTTTGAAGAAAATCAAAGAAAATCTAAGGGGACATAGTATCATATGTGTAGAGGATAAGAATGACAAGGAAGTTCCCTAACAATAGAACTAAGAGAATAAGAATAATTCATATGAAGAGGAGGAGGAATTCCAAGACTCCACTATTTTTTAGGCATAATGCTTGAAAGCAATGGAAAAAATTCTCAATTGGATACATTATTTATAATTTCAAGAGTTAAGAACAAACTTTATGTTTGAAAGTGTACAGAAGAAAGATAATCAACATACCAATTCCATAGATCCATATGAAGCCCTATGTAAATTATGACATTGACCCACGAGGTATTCACTAAAGGGGCAATACAATATCATGCGTGTTCATATTGGGGGTTTTAAAATGTGAAAAAGGGGCAATATATTGCCTAAATAAGGGGGAGGGGGATTTTTTGGGGGTGGGGGGTATGAGTTGATATAGGAAAATAGGTGTGTGGGGGGGGGGGGTATTGGAGGGGGATGAAAAAAGGTGTTTAGGGAAATATTTTTTGAAAATAGGGATTCATTAGTATGTCACGAATGAACTTGCTATGATTCAGGTTCACTAAGTGAAGCCCCCATGCATTGAGCACACTTGTTTCTTTTTCTTGAACAACTAGTTCTCTTTCATCACTTCACACGTTTTAGAACAAACAAATAGGCATAAATGATATACACATAAAAAGAGTCACATAAATAACTTAAAACTTAACAACAAGGCATGATTTAACAAACTTAGAAGAAACACTTAATCTTTGTAGGCATCTTCTAAAAAGGGTCCATAGTATCCGCATTTTCCCCAGTTTCTTCTTGCCTCTGCCTCGTTAATATATCATAGTCATCATCCCTCAGAATAACTTCAGTAGGTTCAAACAACAATTCACCAACTTCCTCAGTAAAAATGATGACATAATGATGATTATTTGTCCTTACCCTATCCCAAAACCCCTCATCCAAATCCTTGTACTACAAAGCAACCAATGTGTACATGCATCAAGAAAAGCATCATATGGGTGTTTCCAAAATCGTTAAACTATTGAGGATTAAAAAGTATAAGCATAACTCCAATTTCACAAAACCATTGTTATTGCACATTGCTTTAACATGAGAGATCAAGTTATTGTGTCATCATTAAAGATTACACCATAGCTTAAGATCATAGTTTTTCACATTTTCTTTGGCACTATATGCAACTATCACAAGAAAAAATACTATTCCCATATTTTTCATTTATTCTACTATTTATTCTCTATTTGCATATGTATTTGTTCTTATGTTTATAGTGATGAAGATCTATGTTTGTCACACTGTTTCACTATTTCATTATAACAACATTGCTTGTTACATATTTGGGGTAGTCCAACATTCTCTTTCCATTATTGAACAACACTATAATTGTATCATTTGATTTCATTATTTTCATCATGTGCATTATCACAGTCATGTTATGGTAGCATTTCATGTTTGTCATATTTGTGTGTAATGTTTTTAAGAATATCATCTCATTGTCCTATGCTCTGCTATCTCTGATTTTGATATTTTCTTTACGTTGTGCCAAACATGACATCTTAAACTACTCGTAAAAACCATGCCCATTCTCTTTTCCTTGACATTATAACACTATTTTGGTCATTTCTCTTTGCTCATGGAAATACCTTGTTTTGATTGTCATTATATCTTTTGTCTTTCTCAAAGGACGCTAGCTGCATTTTCCCTTGATATCCTTTGTATTTTCAATGTAAATGACTATTTTTTTTACTCAAATAATTTCCCCCCTTTAGAAATCACTATTATGATGTATTGAATATTGTTCTTAATACTTTGAGATCCAATGTATCATTGATATCAATATATCACTGATTACACATTATACACCACTTCCAATACATTATTACCTTATGCATTTTACTTTATAACATTACTACCCTTTGCCCTCTTTTTTCATAATAGTATGATACACTTCACCAAAATTCATTCTCATTTGTTCTATAGAACTCATCTTCTCATGGTTTTCTTAGTAGTCAATCACTCTGAAACTCATTTACTGCTATTTAAAAGATGTCATCACGTTATTTAGATCTTCATATATTCTCTATCTCTTTGACCTTGACATCACAATCTCCCCTTTTCACTCAAAAGTTTGTGTTATTAACTTTACTATTAATGGAAATGGTCTGATTACTATCTCTTGCATTACATAATAACATCTCTCTATTATTTTCTCTCTTTATCTTTATAACATTATCCTTTTGCATTGGATGTCTTTTCCATTTATTGGTCTTTTCTAATCACTATTTTCTAAGATCATCTAGAACCTAATGCTTTCAAAGGTAAAACTAGAAGCTAATACCAATTAATGAGAAAAAAATATTACATGTCCAATATTTCATTGCTTTTCAAGCATCTAATAAGTGACAATGAAGCTTATCAATACAAACAAGGGTTTTGAAAAGTAAAGATCTGGTTTGAAACCCTATCTTGAACTGTGGATCTTGGAACTCTTGCTCATTGTTGGAATATGTTATTCATGCATTGATCTATCATTTCTCTAACCATGAAATCCACCCTCTTTAATTTAAGTTGTGCTTACTTCATGAGTTAATGTTGTTTTATCCTTCATAATTGGTCTCCATTAACTCACATATGTTTCTATCTCTACATATAACTATTGTTCATGACATTTTTTAAACTTAGTATGTTGTTTCATTCCCATGAATTTTCTATTTTACTACTTCAAACTGTTTCTCACACAGAAAAACATTTCTCTTGCCTTTGATCCGCTCTAAACTCTTATTGTTCTTGAATTTGATCTACTCTATAGGTGGCCATTGAGGACTCAAAATATGATTTGGGGGCTCATTTTTCTTTTGCATTTCCTTTACCATGGGTTGGGGCTACTTAAAATAGGTAATAGTTCCTCCATGCCTATAATGTGGTATGCTCATGATTTTTTCAGCCTTTAAACGAATTTTTTGCATTGGATGTGTTCATTCCTCATTAGTAATTTGTTGTCTCAATGATCTAGATGTTGTTATTTCTTACTATAAACTTGATTTTCATGGCAAAGTGAGAATTTTAATGGTACAAAATCATTGTTCGAATCTTGGAGGTCAATTATTTGCCCTTCCTTTACATTCACAACAATTCTTAGGGATTCTCTTACCTCTAACTCGAGTTATCTCCCTTGGGATAAGTCAAACAAAAGTTTTTGACCTTATGTTCCCTCCATTTCCTCATTAAGATATTTAACATGACCTATTTTCTTTTGAAAGTATTACCATGGATGGTGCATTAGACCAAGGGGAAATAATTCTAGGAATGAATTAAAATGAACCCTTTCTTAAAATTTAAAGGAATTTTTGAATACTTTTAAATACTTCACCTCCTACAACTACAAACACGCACCTTCATAATTCTTGCAAAACATTTAGATGAATTTCACAACCCTCTAAAGGGGACCTAAGAGACATACAAAGATATTTTATGCTTTAAAGAAACAAATAGGTAACATTTTTAAGGGATAAAGGTTTACGCATGAACCCAAAATATAATTTGATTTGAAGATCTAATATTAGATGTAGGTCAAATTTGTTTTTAGGTGTGAGATGAGAAACCACTTCGAAATAGTAAACCATGATTGAAAATTTGTTTGATGGTAGCTATTCCTTGCATTTTATCTCTAAACATTATTTATCAATCAATTTTGAAATCCTCTTAATACCATATTTTTGGCAAGAGACATGTATAGATAGATTGTCCACACAATAAGCCTATTTACTCACAAGCATTACTAGTGAAATGTAGCTTCTCAGTGAATTATAAGTCTATGATATTATCAAATGTTAGTATGGAGGAGTAATATTAATTTATTTAGTCATTTTTGTTTGTGTGACTAATTATTTAGTTGTGTTTTTTACCTGATGACAAAATTTGGTCATTTATTATGAACAAATTGGTCACTTATTTAGTTATTTATAGTCGTGTTGCAACAAATGACTAGAATTTAGTCATCTTTATTTGTCTTTACTGAAATTTTTAGTCACCTTGTCATTTATTTGCCAAATTTGTACAAGTTTATTATGCATTGGTAGTCAGTGTCTTTGATTTTGCAATTTCTGGATTTCCAATGTAATTTTTTTAATAATAATAATACAATACCATACGTATTACCGATAAACAAAAGTATATGCTTAGCATATATTATTAATGTTTGTGTTTAATGACAATGTTCTTTTCTCTCCAAATGACCTCTCAGAAAACTTTGTTATAAGTATGATGCACGAACATCTTGGGATCTTGACAATCTTGCATCAACCAAAAACATTTGTTTGCCTATTTTTATGTTTGATCAGTCTTAGTGTTTCTCTTTGCGTTCATTCTGTGCATATTATTGGAGGCTGCAATCCTTACAATATTTTCTTGGCTTTGTCTTGAACCTTATCCTAACTTCACATATCATTTGGTTACTTCATGCATGATATATTTCTAATTCTTGGTGTGACAGTCTTGTTCTTCATTTTTCCAGCCAATCTTCGTGTTTTTCGATCTCGCAAAGGTTTTCTCGATTGATGAAGCTTAATGGCTCATTTCTTGATGATGTTACATTTGTGGCCGACCTATTTGAGGAATCACATTTCATTAATTTCAATTTTATCTTTATGATTTGGGTCCTGACCTATTATTTGTAACACATTTTCTTTCTTATTGGGAAATGTGATCTTTCTAGGATGACCTAATGTTTGCGAAGGCTTTATAAGCTTATGGATTTGTTCCTAAAGGGGGATTTTTCATTAGATTATCTAGCTATAACAGTAGCTAAGGATTTTGTAAGGTTTTTTTTTTTATTATAATAAGGCCTATATGCCTGACATGTAAGACTACATGTTGTCGATACATTGTATATGATTTTTTGATGATAATAAAGAAGGCCGATCTCTCATTTCTCCCTATTTTTCTTATTGCTTCCATTGTGTAATTTATGTTGCAAGGATAAGGAAGATCTCTTTGAGTTCCATCCATCATTGACTGCATCAAGTGGTATGAGAGAAAATGTTTTGCAACCTAGGGTTTTGTTGGTGGGGTGGCAGAAGAAAGGATTTGACGTACAACTGCTGAAGATTGTGAAGATGACTAGGAGAAATGCTAGAGATGGAGAAAGGAATGTAGATCTAGTTGTCTTGGCTTTGTTGAGACAATTTTCTGATAGATTGGAAGCACTAAAAAATATTTAGAGGAGAGGAAAACATATAGAAGATGCAAGTGATGAACAAAATCAGAATCAGGAAGTAGAAGGAGAGAACAATGAGGTACAACTGGAGTCGAATCAAGAAGACAAGAGGTTCATCAGAGCCTTGACTAATGTGAATAAGAGACATCATTTTAATCCACCTGACTACCATGGCAACCTAGATTTTGATGAATCGATAGATTGGATCATAGAGATGGACAAGTACTTTAAGCTTGAAGTAACTAGTGAGGAGAAGAAGGTAAAATATGCCTGCACTAAGTTAAAAGGACACACATCCTTATGGTGGGAACATTTAAAAATAGATTGATAGAGAAGGGGTAAAGATAAGATAAAATCTTGGGATAGAATGATGAATAAATTAAAGCCTAAGTGTTTGACTGAGGATTACTAAGTCTATTCTGGAAGTTGCAGAACTTGAAGCAGAGAGACCTAAGTGTTAAGAGTTATACATAGGAGTTTTACAAGATAAATATTAGATCTAGTCATATAGATGATGAAGATGAACATGTTTCTCGCTACCTTAATGGTTTGAGGGTGCCTATACATGATGAAATTAGTTTGATGCAAATTAGGAGTGTGAAAGAAGCTTATAAATGGGCTTTAAAGGCTAAAGAAAAGTTGAACGAAAAGGTATGCTCGAAAAGGCAAAGAGGTAGAGGAGAAAGATTTCAGAGAGGCTAATCCTAACTAATGTTGGAGGGGGAATATCTTCTATAGATTAGGTCAGAAGTGAGTCAGAAACTAAGGATAATAATTGTTATAGGACAAAAGATAGGATTTCCTATTGTAGGGAAGGACAAGGTAATGGTGAAAGAAGGAAGTTCAGTGACACTTGTTTCAAATGTGGCGAAGTAGGGCACCATGTCTTTGAGTGCAAACAAGGAAACTTAAAAGAAGGAAGAAGGTAGTAGGAGAACACCATTTGTAGATGAGGAGTCCACTAGATTAGTAAACACCAATTAGGAAGAGGATGGAGCAACCTTGATGACTTGGAGAATCCTATATCATAGAGAACAAGATAAGGAATCTTTAAAGAGGAAGAATTTATTTAGAACCAAATGCAAGGAACAAGACAAGTTGTGCAATTTTTTCATAGATAGGTATAGTTTTGATAATCTTGCTTCGGAGGAGTTGGTTGACAAACTAAATTTGCAGAGATTGAAGCATCCTAAACCCTATCATATTGCATGGATACAAGATGAACACAAGGTACTAGTAAGTGAACAATGCTTAGTTAAATTCAAGATTGGGAAGTATTATGATGAGATTTTGTGTGATATTATGCCTATGGATGTGTCTCATGTTTTGTTGGGTAGACCATGGTAGTATAATAGGCAAGCTATACATGATGGTAGAAAGAATGTATACACCATTGTTGATAATGGAATGAAACAAAATGTGTTACCTTTAGAGGAACCCTTAAGAGTTAAGTGTGTAACAGTGCAAGAATTTGTTTAGTGGATGGAAAGAAGTGTCTGGATGGAATGAGGCATAATAGTGTGTGTTTTTCTTTAGTACCCAAGAAGTCTAAGGAGATTTTCTCGGTAGAAGAACATCTGAAATAAATAAGTGGATTTTTGAATGAGTATGAAAACATCATATCAGATAATATTCTTGATGGATTACCACCTATAATAAGTATTAGCCATTGTATGGATTTGATACTAGGACCAGTTTTCCTAACAAACCAAATAGGATGAGACTAATAGAGAATGAAGAAATCAATAGGAAAGTGCAAGATTTTTTGCAGAGAGGATTGATTAGAGAAAGTCTACGTCCGTGTGGAGTGCATGGAGTGTTAGCACCTAATAAGGATGGATAATGGAGGATGTGTACCGATTCTAGAGTTATCAACCATATCAAAATTAAGTATAGAGTTCCTTTTCCAAGGATGGATGATTTGATGGATTGTTTGAGTGGAGCTAGATATTTTACCAAGATAGATTTGAAGAGTGGATATCATTAGATTAGAATCAAAGAAGGTTATGAGTGGAAGACTGCATTCAAGACAAATGAAGGATTTTATGAATGGTTGGTAATGTCTTTTGGATTGTTTCATGCACCAACTACTTTAATGAGGTTAATGAATGAAGTTCTGAAGAGATTCTTAGGTAAGTATGTCATCGTATATTTGGATGATATCTTGATTTTCAGTAAGAGAAAAGAGGAGAATTTGATGCATGTTAACCAAGTTTTGTAGAGGTTAAGAGAAGAGAAGTTTCTAATCAACATCAAAATTGTACTTTCATGAAAGAGGAGTTAGTATGCTTGGGATTTATAATATCTACTGAAGGATTAAAGATGGATCCTAAGAAAGGGAAATGCATTTTTGAGTGACCTACACCAAAGAATGTTGGATAGGTAAGATCATTTCATGGGTTGGCTAGTTTTTATCAAAATTTCATAAAAAAATTTAGTTCAACCTGTGGACCGATGACTGATACAACAAGGGGAGATAGGAAGGAATTAAAATGGATACATGGAGTACAAAGGAGTTTTTAATTGCTGAAGCAGAAGGTGAGAGAAAAATCGGTGTTAACTTTACTTGATTTCAAAAGGTATTTCAAGTAGACTGTGATGCTAGTGGAAATGCAATTGGAGTTGTCTTAAGTCAAGAAGGGAGACCTGTTGCATGTTTCAGTGAGAAGTTAAATGATGCTAAAAGAAGGTATTCAATGTATAATCAGCATTTTTATGCCACAATTCAAGCATTGAAGAAATGGAGACATTATTTGTTACCTAGGGAGTTTGTATTGTATATTGATAATCAAGAATTGAAGTATTTGAGCAGATGAGGTAGGTTAAATCAAAGACATATGAGATAGGTTGAGTTCATACAAAGCTATACATTTGTGTTGAAACATAAGAGTGGCGTGTCAAATAAAGTTGTTGATGGATTGAGTAGGAGGAGGAATGTTTTGACTAAAAAACATTGTATGAGGATGATCCAGGCTTCACCAAACCTTGGAAAGATTGTAGAGAACCTATTGTTGTAGACAAAAGTAAGTGGTTAGATTATCTTATTCAAGATGGAATGTTATTCAAAGCTAGTTAATTATGTATACCCATAAGTTCTATGAGAGGTAATCTTATTAAGGAGAATCATAGTAGAGGATTGACAAGACATTTTGGCATTGATAATACAATAGCTTTGGTAAGTGAGAATCACTTTTGGCCGCAAGTTTAGAAGGATGTGCAAAATTTTGTTCAGGGTTATAAAGTGTGTCAAGTTGCAAAAGGTAGTAGTCAAAATGTGAGATTGTATACACCTTTGATAGTACTGATCAGACCTTGGGAAGATATCAGCATGAATTTTGTACTCCTTTTCCAAAGACATGGAGAGGCTATGACTTAATTTTTGTGGGTTTAGACTGATTTTCTAAGATGAAACATTTCATTCCCTATAAGAAGACTAAAGATGCAGTGCATGTAGCTGATATATTTTTAAAGAAGATCGTGAGATTACATGGACTATCTAAAAGAATAGTTTTAGATAGGGATAGTTGGTTTGTTGGTTATTTTTGGAGAACACTTTGGAAGAAGATGAAGGCTGATTTGAAGTATAGTTCTACTTTTCATCCATAGACCATTGGACACACAGAGGTTGTGAAAAAGAGTTTAGGTAATTTGTTGAGATGTTTAGTTGGAGACAAGCCAGAGAATTGTGATTTAGTTTTGCCTCAAGTAAAGTTTTCTTATAAAAATTCAGTAAATAGGTGCACATGGAAGACACCATTTGAGATACTAGTTTTTATCCCAAGGGAGTGGAAAAATTGAGGGATATCAGTCATTATATTAAGAAGAGTGCTAAAGGAGAATAATTTGTGGAGGTTATGAAGTCACTGCATGAAGGAGTGAGACACTATTTGGAGAAAATTAACCAAACCTATAAAAGAAGAGCAAACATGAAATGAAAACATAAGGAATTTTAGGTAGGAGATGAAGTTATGGTGTACTTACAGAAGGGTATATTTCCTATTAGTACATACAAAAAGTTAAGGATGAAGAAATTTGGTCCTTGTAAGATCTTGAGGAGATTTGATTCAAGGAATGCATATGAAGTAGAGTTTCCTGAAGACATGGATATATCACCTATATTCAATGTTGCTGACTTGTATGAGTGTCATGAATCAAATTTTAGTAGCAATGATAGATCATATGTTGAACAACAATATTCTAAGAAGAAAATGGATCAGATAGAGTAGATTTTAGATAATAGAGTTGGTAAAAGTACAAGAGGTAATCAGTATATGGAGTATCTTGTCAAGCGAAAGGACAAATTAGTAGAAGATTCTTCATGGATTTATCAGGATAAGGTTGACCATTTTGGTTTTCCTTGGGCCCCAGCAAAGTGAAAGGATCACTTTTAAAATAACCCCAGGTGCCTAATGCAAGAGCATCTTGGGATCTTGGCAATCTTGCATCAACCAAAAACATTTATTTTCATATTTTTCTGTTTGATCAGTCTTAGTGTTTCTTTCTGCAATCATTCTGTGAATATTATTGGAGGCTCCTTACAGTGTTTTCTTGGCTTCATTTTGGACCTTATCCTAACTTCATGTATTATTCAGTTACTTCACGCATGAGATATTTCTGATTCTTGGTGAGACTATCATGTTCTTCTTATTTTCATCCAGTCTTCGTGTTTTCTGATCTCGTAAAGGTTTTCCCGATCAACAAAGCTATATGACTCATTTATCGATGATGTTACTTTTGTGGCCAACCTATTTGAGGGATAATGTTTCATATTTTATTAATTGGAAGTTGATCCTAATGATTTGGGTCTTGACCTATTGTTTGTAGCACATTTTCTTTCATATTGGGAAATGTGATCTTTCTAGGCCGACCTAATATTTGTGAAGGCTTTATAAGCTTATGGATTAATTACTAAAGGGGGAGTTCTCATAAGATTATCTGGCTATAGAAGTAGCTAAGGATTTTTTAAGGGTTTCTTATTATAATCAAGCCTGTATGCCTAACATGTAAGACAACATGTTGCAGATCAATTGTATATGATTTTCTAATGATAATAAAGAAGGTTGATCTCTCATTTCTCCATGTTTTTCTTGTTGCTTTCATTGTGTAATTTATGCTGCAAGGATCAAGCAGATCTCTTTGAGTTCCCTCCATCCTAGACTGCATCAAAGTAGAAAGCAAGTATAGTGTCTCTTAATTATTTTCTACAAAATTATTTGTTGTATTTTCTTACTATTACAAGAGCACTATCAAGTTATAGAGGATAATTCACTTGTATTCTTGGATTTTTTTGTACAATGTGTTATCTCCAACTATGTGATTTGAAAGCTAAAGTAACATCATTTGGACTAATAATTACGATGGATGGAATTGGAAAGAGTAGCATCATAGAGCAGTCAACAAAAATCCACTACCAAGAAATGCTTCAACAATGTTAACATCAATGATGAAGTCAATTTATTAAGAAGCATCATGTTTCACTTGACAATGAGAATTTACATAAATGCTCCAAACATCAATTTTACAAAAAACAAAGTCATCACATTGGTCAATGCTTTGCATGCACTTTTCTTTGTTCTCATTTCTGCCTAAATCAATGATTCATGATTTTATTATAGGAATATGATTGGTGTAGATTTATTTATATTCTCACCAAAGTACAAATCATTGTATAATTACATTTAATTATCTAGAGAAAAGTCTCTGCATTAGTTATGTGTTTCCTTGTATGAAACCGATTTTGAGACATTTCTTACATCTGCATATAACATGATGACAAGCAACTGTGCTACATGAATAGCTATTATCAAACATTTGTATCACTGATTTCATATCTAAACCAAAATTATGAATTGTTTAGAAATGATAAAGTGTAGTTACTTATTAAACTTATGCATTATTAAAAGAAGTAGAGAAAACAAAATCTAATTCAAATCGTTTGCCTCTATAATGGATTATTGTAGAAAATGTTTGTTTTCATTATTCCATTAATCAAATGCCTTAAAATTTGTTCCCTATTTAGCTTTAACATGTACAAATTGTTCATTGTCATTACATAAATTTACACACAATAGATCAACCAAGAAAAACTAGTTCATTGTCTTTTATCAATGCTAACACATTTCCATTGTACATGCTGCAACAATATATTCGTGCCCAACAAAGCTTTGTTGTTGCTAACTCCATATGACTATGCATTTCAGTTTGAATTGTATGTGTTATAATAAGACTCTACTACAAAAAATTTAGGGGCTTTCCAATTAGAACACAAGAATGTTGATGAGGCTATAATTTTCATGTTTGAATTCTAGGCTATAATTTGCCTGTTTGAATTCTATAGTCCTTGTCAACATTGCCATCTTCATGGTCAAGTTTATAATTTTTTCTCCACTTCCCTCATACAAACAATTACATTACCTGATTTTTTATTTTTATATTAAAATTAAAATAATAATTTTTGTTCGATGTTCATGCATTATTTCTTTACCATTGTTTTTTATTTTTATTGTAAAAATTCAAAATGGAACTTTGATAAAAACACAAAAATATTGAACAGTTTCATTCATTGTACCATATTCAATTAAAAATCCATATACTTTGTCTTTGCTAACACATTTTGCATACTGTGTGCAAATATACAAGGCATGGATTCTATTTCTAGAGAGCTCTTGATTTGATTATTTTTCCATTTAGACTAATTTTAAGAGCTCCTTGGCTTAAATGTGGCAAAGCCACAGGTTATGATTGTTTCTTTTTATATAATTTTCATCTTTTTTAGTGTTTTCATTTTTTAAATGTTTTTAATGATTCAATTGCTTTTTTTTCAGTGTTTCTACAACATTTTATTTATTTTTTTAATATTTTATTTTATATTAACTATAAGGTAATTAAAATAAGCACCGAATAATCCAAAACTGGAGGCAGAGCCTCACACGACACAAGTCAAAGTATCTAAGTATTAATTACATTTTTAACAAAAAACTAGAGAGCATCCACTATAGAAAGGAATTAATGCAGAATTTCCTCATGATTTTCCACCCAGGCAGCCCACCCCATAGGGCCTTCCATCCAGACAATGCATTTCTTTGCCTAGATTTGGCTCAACATGTAAATATGATCATCAGTAGCGATCTTGCTCTTCCTAATCTCCTTGTGCAACTTCTTAACATTTTTTTTGAAGATAGCCATACTGTCCGTATGTCTTCTCCACGCATAACCATCTTTCATTTTGAATACAAACATGGTAGAGTGTCCCATTTTGAGAAACCTAATAAGCTTTTCCCTCTCGATCATCATGCTAATACAGACCTGTGAGGAAATTTTAAAATGTGTGAGCTTAAGAAAAGACTCAGTAAGGGATCTATGAATGCCCTGATACCTTTCTTCATTCCTGCATTTCCAAATCTGCCAAAGGATGTTAGAGGATAAAATGATCCAAATCTGATTAATATTTTTTTTAAGACCCTGAATATGCCCATTAATCATTTCAAAAATATCTAAGTATTTTAGTATTTAGGATAAGTGATACCAAACATAGACCAAATACTTTTAACAAATTTACAATCAAATAGAATGTGTCTGCAAGAGCCAGGGAGCTTGCAAAGGTTACAATAGTTAGTAAAAGAAGGGTTTTTGCTTATAGGGAGTCTGTTGAGAAATATCAACCATTTGAAACATTTGATTTTAGGTTCAATAGGATATTTCCACAATCTAGTAAAAAATTTCTTCCAGCAATTATCCTCTAGATTAGTATACCAAAAATTATTGACATGATTAATTATATTATGTCAAAATTAATAAAAATAAATAAATAAATAAATGATTGCTTCTTTTTCTAATATTTTTTAATTCAAGTGTGAATGCAAGCAACTATTCCATGAAAACATATATGATATCCTAAACTTATGCATATAGGATATGCATCCCATATCTGATATTTAGAAGAAAATAATATTTAAAAAATCACACACACACACACACACATTACTAAGTGACAGACCATCTTCATAGATTAAGCAGACCTTCATTTGTTTTTTCTAAATGCATGTAAAATTGGAGAACAGACAGGTGGACTATCTTTTGTTGAGAGCTTGCAGAATGTGGAAATATAAATAAGGCACATGAGCTTCTTGAAAAACATTGAAACACAACCAAGGCATGTGGCAGAAAGTTCATGAAACATATGTTCTGATAAAACACTTTGTATTCAATCTTAAAATATTTAGCTTCATAGAGAGGTAAACCATTCATAATGGTGATATTGCCTTCTCTATGGGAACCCTAAAATATAGAGTCAAGACAATATCAAGTTGGATTGGTTTAATATTTGCTTGTTTATGAAAAAGAAATAGAATTTGTAGGTAAATATGATTGATGCATTGTTTAATGGCTTGGTTGGAGAGGAAAAAAAGGTGGTTGGAGTCACAACATGGATGGAGTCCCATTATTATAGAATTGCAGGCTTGTAGTTTTGAACTGGTCACCTTTTATACCAGACAACTACTATTTTTTTACCAAAATTATGAGTGAATTTCTAGACATTGACTTCAAATTTTTTTTTCTAAATATATATCATATCAACATGATTTGAACACTTATTTTGAACACTTTCTGATTGATTCATTACTTCTTTTACTCTATGATTTATATCTTCCTTTATTCTACAGTTTAATATTTGCATATTTGTGAAAATGCAACATAATCAGTGTGTAAAAATGATTTCCGCACAATTTAATGCCACATGATTGGTGTACTATCTAATGAACTACTTAGAGAGGAAGAACATGCATTTGGAGTGATAACGGGGCCATTATGCTTGAAGATCTTTCTTTTAAGTGGAAATGATAGAATAAACTATTGCTATTGAAAAGGATTTGGAGAAAATTGCATTGCCTAATTTGGTCATTGGGTAAAATCACAATTAAAGAAGAGCTCTGTAGAGCTAGAGTCCTGACTTGTGTAAGAAAGGAGAATTATGAAGCATTGAAATAGTTATTTGAAGAGAAAATCTGATAAAGGCATTTGTCTATATATTAAAAATAAAAGTGATAATTACAAATTTGATATTGAAAATTGTGTTGGGTAAGTGTTGAACATCGTGTTGGGTAAGTGTTCAAACATCATCTGTTGTATGGTGAAAATCTTGTCTGTTTTTAGTTATTGATTTGAGGAGGTGGCAAAACGAAACCTGCATAGTTAACATAATTAAACATTAGCCTTGTGGCATAGAGCTGAAGAGGATTTCAATGCAAAATACAGATATAGGTAAATGTAGCATAATATTGTAATCAAATCCCGAGTAGATGAGGAAAACAAAATTGAAACAAGGAAAAAGTGTTAGTAATAACTGACAGGCGGGGGGGGGGGGGGGGGGGA
>MU226648.1:14560-34077 GCA_018584345.1 Thuja plicata | reverse complement strand
ACCCTGTTAAAGGTTACAAACACACTGTTAGGTGTGACCTTGTTAGAGGATTTTATACATAGAGGTTGTCACTTAGTATCTGGCATCTATTTTTCTACCATCCTTGAATCAACCTCCTTCTTAGACTGTTAATAGGCTTTAGGCAAATCTTGCTACCATCCTTGAATAAACCTTCTTCTTAGGCTATCAATAGGGTTTATGCAATTTCAATTCTACTTTCATGAATCAACCTTTTTGGCAATCTGTTAGGATATACCTCAATTATAGAAGACGGTTAAGTCCTGCTTTATTAAGAGACTTGATGCTTCAATGGTTAAACTGAAACACTATGACCTGTTTCTAATGCAACTTGAATTTCATATTTTAATATCTATTTAAGTACATTACCTCTCCGATCAATGTATCAATTCAATTCTTTGTGCTTCACACTTTATGCTCTGTGATGCTGTGCTTCATTGTTTGTCGGTGTCTGCAGAATTTTTTAGCTCTCCTTCAACTTGATTGATCAGGACTGTATGAAGTTATCCTTCATCATTTTCTCTTCAGCATCGTCTTTCTATTCACTCCCCTTCCCATGTATGTGATTGCTTGCAGAAATGAATTATGCTTGTCTCTTATATAGACATGATATTCCTTCAATCTTGATTCTTGATTCTTGGTGTGAAAAAAAATCCATCTAATCTGATTTATAGCTTTAACTCCTGATTTATCTCGTAGTTATCTTCTTGCCAATTGTACAAATATTCTTTAAATCAATTACTTAACTCTAGTCGAATAAAACAAATAAAAAAACTAGTTAAGTCTATCCTTAAGCTCTGCCAACTAGATATTTTGTCATTTTCTGAACTCTCTGTTCTGTCGGTCAATTCTGTAGTTACTCATCGGTGACAACTGCCAGTTCCATTGGTGTAACTCCAGTTAGCTTTGGGATCTCCATCCTTTGGGCATCATCGGATTTTGCTCATCGGGCAACTCTATTTTCAGCTCGTCGGGCATCCTATGATTTTGCTTTGTCGGGCAACACTGTGTTCTGCTCCTCGGGCATCACTATGACTTTTTCTTTGCCTTTACCGATGGTGTGCCCTCTGTCGGTGTTGTCTGTTACTTAGTGAATACTTGACTTTTATGCATCGCTAAAAGCATAATCTCTGTTCCATTGATTCTCTGAAGTCTTTGGCATGACCGTATAGATGATATCAAGTTGACATCAATGACAATACAAACCATTAACTAATTTAATGCCTTGGATTATCTTCAACTTAACATTATCAAACATTAAATCAGTTACATGTCATCAAAACGTAGCATAATATTGTAATCAAATCCTGAGTAGATGAGGAAATCAAAATTGAAACAAGGAAGCCAATCTTTGTACCTGTAACCAAAGATATGAAATTGGATCTTTTGTTGAATCCATAGTATTGTATATCACCATCTTTATGGTATTATCTTCACATTCTTTATGTTTCTTGTTGTTATTTGATTATGCTTTATTTGAGTTCAATTTTCTTTGTCTTCTTTATTTTTCTTGCTCTTTTTTTTGGATTACAAACCCTAGTAAATAACTTGCATTTGAAGCTGATGAAAAATTCACCGACACTGACCTCTTTGCCTGCTGATAAAAAAATGAGCATTTGTAAATTGTCATGCCAAAAATAGAAAATGACAAACCTATTAGTGTAATTATCTAGTTTTTTTATCTGATGTCAGCAAATGTCAGCAACTGAGAATAGTTGTATGACACTTCATAATGGATCTTTGATATTTCATAAAAGAAATCTGAAAACAACATTCATAAATTTTCATGCAAAATCAGAAAATTACAAAGCTATTAGTGTATTTCCTTAGTTCTTTTAGCTCATGTCAACCATATCCAACACTTGGAAAAAGAATAGAGTACTTCTATAACTGAAAAACCTATATGGTTATGATAAAAAAACCTCTTCTGAATTACTGATGATAATTTGTAGACTTCTATCAATATCAAAGTAAATTTATTAGTTACAAGAAACAAATACAAAGCTTCCATAGGTTGGTACACATTCAACATTCTCTTAAATACTATTCAAACAAATTTCTTCAAGCACAAGGATGCACACTATTTGAACTCCACCGAGAAAATAGTGAATCAAGAGTATAAAGGGATGTCCTTGGAATATACTCCTCTGTAGCTCATACGATGAATACAGTGTAGGATGAAAATTTAAAACAATAACAAAAAAAAATGGAACAATTTAGTAGACTGTGAATGAGTGGATTTTTTTTTGAGTTTTTTCATAAAAGTTTGGTGAAAAACTAAATAACGTGACATTTGAGCATTTCTGATCCAAATTTTATCTTCATCTTAACAGAAAATTATGTGCGGAATCCCATTATGATGTGCAGAAATAGGAAATAAATGGCTCTATGTATTTTCTTGCATGGATGCATGCAAGAAACGCCAAATGCTTCATTGTAATAGACATTATTTAAATTGTAGTTCTTTAGTGATTTAGGCAGGTCCAAATATAAAGCAATACTAAAGAGAGGATAACTAGTTTGAATGTTAGGAGGCTATAGCAAATACAGAGAATATAAGAGTCATAGAATAAAAAAGTAAGAAAATAGAAAGATGAGGAACTATGATACATATTTGAATTAAAATTGGTTGTTTGGGCACAATGATTTAGATGGAAGGGTACTCCCTAATTCAGAATATTTCTAATATATCTAAATCATTTTCAAGTAGGTTTCATCATTACATTATCCCATGTGGGAAACATTATTTGAAGAATTCTTGTCAGTTTAGCATGATATGACTAATTCAATGACAATACAACAAGAATTTCACTCTAAATTTTAAAAATAAAATGTAGAGCTTGCCCTTGACCAAGTACTCAGAATCCTAATGGAGAATAGTAGAAATAATTTATGCTAAGCTAAAATATATACACCAATATTTTCGATAACAAATTTGATAAGTAAGATGAAGCTTATATACTCACATATGCAAACATTGTATTTTGTACAAGCTTTTTAACTCCTTTCTTTACTAAATACATCTAACTGCCAATTCTGCTATTATTTTTTCCCTCTTTTTGGACATTGGGATTTACTCTTACAAAAGGATACAAACAACTAACTGTGAGAAAATGTTAAGAGAGAAAACATACCTTTATTGCAAGCACCAAATTTCTGACCAAATATTTTTTTGAAAGCGTAAGGAAATGATTATGTGAACAATGTACCTTTCTAGCAATTTCAAAAATATCAATCAAGCATAATGATGGCCAATAATAATGAAATTGTGATTTTTGTGCGACTCTATTCCAACTCTCCTTGAGACCTGCAAATAATAATGATTGAACTTTAATATAGCTCCCCACCTCCATTTGATTTCCCCTAATTTTGTTCATTAGAGTTCTATCTAGAAAGCTTGAACTCAGTGGAAAATGCAAGCATAAATTCTAAAAGGCATTGGCATGAAATAAAAATTGTTGGGAATACTAACCTTTTGACAGAGAGCTTTGAAGCTTGGTTTATCAAAAATTGCTTGATAATTATGGGCTCAGTAGCTACAGTTGCTGCAACTTTTGAACTTTAAACTCGTGATCCCTCTACAATAGTTAGAAAACAAAATGACATTAGATAAATAAAAGCACAACATAAGAGAACATTAAAACATGGAAATATATAAATAATTTGATGTAAGTGCTATTATTTTGTGCACCTATTTTTTGGCTCTCCATGGAGTTATTTGCCTCCGAAAAATCTTGGCCTTTGTTTGATTTCCCCTAATTTTTGTGTTAGGGTGTTGTCTAAAACCCTACACCCGATGGTGTGAGAAAATTGTGATCACACATTAAAAGACAAGAGAGATATAAATAATTTATGTTCAGACCATGACTGAATTTCACAAAAAAGATGGAAATCGTTCAAAAAAATTTGACTGGTAGAGGAAAATTACAAAATTTTCCAAGCAATTTGAGTTTATAGAGGCAAAAATAAAACTATATCGCATAACAAAAAATTAAAATCCTAATCTGCACTTGCAGACACTCTTTTACTGAAAATTCACCTGGACAAATTATTTCATACATTGTTTCAATTAATAAAAATATTGAAAATTACACATACAAAATCAAATGTGTTGATGTCATAGCACTTACTATTATTCTCGGTAATGAAAAACTTACGAATTATGACCCCAACTTTGCTGATAAATTTTTTGATATAACCCTAAGAATTTGTAGTCTTTACACAACTAAAATTCAGCCATGTGTCATACATAATGATGATATTAGAAACCGAGATGCATTAATAATTTTCATTGCAAAACTACACATTGTGTAAAACTTAGATATATCTTCAGCTAAGTCTTGGCTAGAGCATTGTGTTTCTAAGGACTTGGCTTCTAGGGTAAAGAGAAGGTTGGATTTTAATAAAACCCTCAAAGACAAAATGGAAAAAGACACCAAAACATAGGGAAAGACAACAGATGAACTGTAAGGTGGAAATGATATGACAACATTACCTACAACCTGTAGAGCATGCCGCTTAGAGACGAGAATTAGAGAATGTGGATGTCTGGACAGGAGGGCGAGAAGATAACTCTGAGGAAGGGCAAGCACTATGACATACATTATGAAGTTTAGTATCAATAGAGGTCCTCCCAAAGTCCTGCCTATACTTAAAGCCATGATATTTTCTTCCTAAATATATACACACAAACCTTTGTCCTTTCTCAATGCCTGCAACAAAGTTTAACTCTACAATCACAATACCCGCAAAAATAAATCAATATAACAATAATCAGAGAGCTATAATACAACTTACCCATAATAAGATTTAGGTAGAACAACTCCTTCTCGGAGGAGAGTCAGATAAATTGCCGCGTGCTAGACTTCCGTGCTCTTCTAAATACCTTGACAATTAATGGAAAATGAACCACGACCTCCTATAAAATTGCATAAAATACAATGGGAAAAGAGGGAAGAGTTTGCAGGAGGAAAAATAAACTATCACTCTGGGGAAGCTTCCGGAAAGATTCAACCAAAGCATTTAAAAAACATTAGAAATCTAGAAATATCTTTTTGCTCATTTTTCATTGGCCGTACAATTTTTTTTGATTTTTTGAATGGAAAAATGAAAAAAACCACTGGCAAAAATAAGAGGAGCCAATTTAAAAAAAGAAATATTCTTTAAAGAATAAAAAATAAAAAATAAGAGGATTGCAAAACATTACAAACGTAGTTTAATATTTTTTAACACACGGTGTTTGAGGCAAACAAATGGTACGAAATGCATGCGAAAACATAAGTCTCCGCCTATATAGGCGGGAATAATAATTGGTTAGACAAATAAAAATGACTAAATAGCCCCCTTCATGGGACCCTACCTAAGCGACCCATTTGGCCACCCAGGTTGCTTTGTGCACTAAAAATACCTATTGCGTGGAAGACATTACCTCTTGATGGAGTCTTAAGACCTTCACATATTTTATAAAAAGATTTAACATTTACATTATTTAACTTTTATTACTCATTATGTTAATGAATTATTAATATTTTTAAGTATGATTTGAAGCCAATTTGATTTTCCTATTGTATTAGCATGTCAAATGTATGTGTGTATATACTTATATAAAAAAATGAATATACATAATTAAGTAAATATAGAAACAAAAAATATATAAATATATAGATAATTATACATATACATATACATATACATATACAAAAAATATATAAATATATAGATAATTATACATATACATAAATAAATATAAAAACAAAAATATATAATTATATAGATAATAATACATAGATCAACTATTATTATTAAAAAGGAAATTTTAATAATACTTTATTTTATTTGGTTCTATTGGAAAATCTCATGTAGTTTCCCCTAAAAACAAAGACAATTATTTGCTCAAGTGAGGGAAATCTACACTATTACCCCATGTCCCCATGCGGCTGCTTAAGTGCAATCTATGCTTAAAATTAAGCAGTTGAGCCATTTTTAAACAAGTGCCAAGTAGTGGCGTGTACTTGCGGTTATAGTACATTATAATAGAAATATAAGAATTATTTTAATTTATTTTTATAATAATTTATTTTTAATCGGTAATAGTTTTTCATTTTCATTAATATGTAAAGAGGTTACATCATTGCCAAAATTGGCTCTTGACGGGTACAATTATGCAAAAAACTTCCTTGCATTCTGCTATCTGCTTCTAAGGTCGGCTATGTATTAACATACAATATAGAAAAAACCAGTTTTCTATTAACAGAAAAAACAAAAGGAAACTAAAGTCCAGCTAACTAAACCACTTGGCAACCTCCTCTTTGGTGAAGTTACCAAAGGCACCACTTTTCTCCACCAAGCCCCGACGCAGATCCTACCCTTGGCTATCCCACTCGTGCATGCAACCTCCTCCTCTATGGCCTTCCAAGCTACATTAGCCTTTCCACCCTTTCTAGTGACTGGCAGTTGGCATCAAATTTGTGGCCTTCCATCCTCTCCCACAGCCGCGGTGGACTTAATGGGTGTCTGCTTCTTTTTCTGCTTCCTCGCGAGCTTAGTTTCACCCTTCTCATTCGCCTCCTTCCTCCTCTCTAAAGAAGACTTCATATCCTTCCACCCACTCAGAGCCCATGCTAAATGGACATCCTTGGGGCTGGCAGTCACCCATAGCACAAGCGGTCATAGGCCTCTGCTACCGCGTCCCACCATGCGAAAAGGCACATCACCATGTGCAGACCCAACCCCACCTCCGCCCGTTGGATGATTTCCTCCACTCCTTCCACCCATTTGATCACCATGCACTGTCGAACCACCCATCTCACTTCCTCTTTTAACTCTACAACCAAGAGTCCAAGAGCTACAAACAAGGATGAAATGTCCAAGTTTGTTCTTGGTCTCCACCAATTCTGCAAGTAATGCTCCCCAAAGAATTCCCTAATTGTCACCCAAAATTCATCTCCATCCTCCATGAAAACATGGCTCAAATGGTTCATTGTGATGGGTCCTTCAAAGGCTGGGATTTGGCCAGTGGTAGAGAGGGAGAAATTAGCCTCCATTATGTGCTAATGTTTTCTCTTCCATTTTTCACAATGCTGCCTTGCCTTCATCACAGGTGGCTTTAACTTGCTGCCAAAGTCTCTGGAAACTAATGATGCTACCATCATGCTGCCATCCCTCCCATCATTTCTCATTAATCCCATTTGTACTATCTCAGCCTTCGCTTAATGGGAAATCTCGGCTTGCGAGATCCTAAAAAAAATTGTGCTCACACACATTCTTCTTGGCATCATTCCTTTCTTTGTATTGTGCAGGGTGGCCACATGGTTTTGGTGACATGACACTTTCATACTTGGATTTTGGTATACTCATCAGCCCCCGGCTATAGTTTCCTTCCTTAATAAATTTAGTGACCTCTATGTTTAAATTCTAAAATCTTCGAATATTTCAAATTTGTTTTCAAGTGAACCGTTGGCCCCAATGTTTGAGAGTTTATCCGCCAACTCATTTGCCAATCTCGGTACCTGTGAGACTTTGAAGTCTTTGAATTCTCCCACCATGTTCCTGATTCGTCTGATATGCTTATTCATATACCAGGTATCCATTTGACCTTTGGCAATCCCATTTATTACCAGGAGAGAATCTCCTTCCAGGTGAATTCTCCTAATTTGTAGTCTTCTTGCCATTAGAATGGCCTCGATTGCTGCTAGACATTCAACCTCATTATTCATTCCATTTCTCAACCTCTTGGCACCTAAAGCAAAAATCTCTCCCTTCTCATCTTGGGCAATATATCCTATTCCGGATATTCCAGGGTTACCGCGAGAGGCACCGTTAAAATTTATTTTGACCCATCCAGGGGATGGGGGTTGCCATTTACTCCTTTGTACTTCCTCTACCTGGGTCAGAGGTTGCACCCTCCCAATCCCATTAACGGGTCTATTTTTATAATAATTATATTATAAAATATTATATAATTTAGAAATTCTAATAAGTGTATTATATGAAAATTTTAATAATTTAATATAGGCAACTTTTAAAAATACATATATAGATAATGTTATTAAATTTTTTATGTCATATAACATATAATTAAGTTATTTAAGATGTATATTGAATGAATATTTTACTAGTATTATTATTTAACTTTTAAAATTCATATAAGAAAATAATAGTAACTTTTAAGGAAATATAATAAATAATATACAAGTATATAATAATTATTGAAATAAATTTGAATAAAATTTTAAAATAATATATAATATCAATCACTATAATATTAAAAAAATATTTTAAAATTTTAAATAAGTATTTTGAATAAAATTATATTTAAAATATAATAAAAATAATGTACCTAATATATTTAATATATGTGTTTCAAATGTTTTAAATTTTTTTAACATTGGTGTTCGGCAAATCTTCAAGAAAAAAATTCAATACTTCGAAAAAAGGGTCAAATTGATTGAACCAATCATAATTGAGATAAGTAATTTATAGAATATATTTAATTCATAAATAAATAGTTAAACTTTACAAATAGTCGAAGGGAAAAAAAATAGTGATTTATGATTGGTTGATTGGTGCAAAACTAATTCACTATTTGTGCAGAAGTGAATGCAGTAGTATATTGCCTACAACAAGTACAATAAGAGGAAAATGATAATTTGGAATCAATCCCAACTTTAATGGAGCAACCACCGCTTAAAAATTAAAAATAAGCATTGAAAAAAAGGGGGGCTGAAATAAGAAGCGAACGACTGCTTATTAACAAAAATGACACTTGGCTCCACAAATCATTTTCCCTCTTTTTTATATCTCCTATTTTTTCTCAAAACACTTATCTACAAAATTTATTATTAAGATTTTATTTAAACATTCTATTTTTTATGTCTCCTAAAAAAACAATTTTCCTTCTTTTTTATATCTCCTATTTTTTCTCAAAACACTTATCTACAAAATTTATTATTAAGGTTTTATTTAAACATTCTATTTTTTTATCTCTCCTAAAAAAATAAGCAACAAAATTCATTTACCATGGGGCCACCAGCTCCACAAATTGCTAGTACTTGTCCTTAAAAGAGATCGAGCGCCAAAATGGAGGTCAAGATCAAGCACCAAAACTAGAGGCATTGCAGACTTTCAGTTTTCTTAGAGGCTCTACATACATTACGAAGCAAGAGAATGCATAGTAAAAGATGTTTGGTTGCAGATTTCTAGGAAGATGTAGTACAATGCAAAGGCATTTCCAATGTGAGAGAATGCCAATCACACATGACAAGGCTAGAAAATAGGGGTATTGGGGTGTTCTTAGACGTCCAATAGCATCAACACATTGGTTTAGTTCAGAATGGTAGTCATTACAAGAAGCTCAACAAGAGAATGCACGCAATATAAACACTAAGTTCATTTTTGTAAATGAAAAACAATATTTGGGGATCATAAAACGGAGGCAAGCTCAGAAGAAAAAACAACTACAGAAGAATAATATTATCATGATTCTCCCAAGGGAAACTAAAACCTTTTCTATAGGTGCCTCAACTAATCAGACAACAAACACAAAGGAGGCAACAAAAGCCCATATGGTGCAAGAGGAGATCAAAGTTGATGGTGTTGTTAAAGAGGTGACCAAAATAACAAGTGAGGGGGGCGGCAGGGGGGGGTCCTACAAGAGCCATACAACCCCTCTTCCTCCCCGCTACTTTGGTCATCAAAACTGTATGTAAATGACCTTATGGACATGAAACAGAGGATTGAAGCCCTAGAGACTAAGGGGCAACTAGAGAGGTAAAAGTTACATGAAGTTACAGTAGCAAGCTGGGAACTTGAAAGAGAGAATAAATGGTTGAAAAAGTAGGTTGTAAGTCTACAATATGACATTGAGAGAGGTCAACAAGAATTAATCAACATCAAACATGATATGGCATGCGATAAAACTTTAGACAAGGATTGCCCTAAACCAACAAAATCAACATCTTCAATGCAAACAGAGGAGGTCCAAGAAGCTCTAGCAGATATGATTGTAAGACAAAATGAACTAAAAGAACAAATTAAGGAGGTTAAATCATGGGCTCAAGTGGTAAACGAAACATCATCCGGGCAAACAGTAATAATTAAAAAAAAAATCAAGAAATGGATTCAAGAAGAAAAAGACAAAAATGAGAAAGCAGTAAACATCATTATTAGAGGTTTGAAAGACTATGGGGATTGTGAAAAAATAGATATTGGCATGGGACTTCCTCAAGGACAAGCTAAATTGGGAAGGGTCTATAAGGAAAGCAAAAAGGATTGGCAGAAGTATGGGAACATGGAAAGACAGGCATATGAGGATTATCCTAGGTAACATAGAGGACAAGAATGTGATTATGAAGAATAGGGGGTCACTTAGAGGCACTCAAATATATTCAGATGAGGATTTAACAATTTTTCAGCAAGAGGAGAGGAGGAAAGAATGGAAGAAAGTAAAATCAACAAAAGCTATAGGCAAATGGGCATGGATGAAAAATGGTAAAGCTTAGATCGAGGATAGACCAACGACACAAAAATAGGAACTTGGGGCCCCAAGAGAGTATCTAAACATGGTGAGTTGGAATTGTAGGGGTTATCCATGGAGAAGAGGATTGGGGTTGGGGCCCAAAGCTAAGGGACAAGACATTATTTGTCTTGTAGAAATACATGAACATGAAGGATGTAGAATTCCAGAATACAACAAGATTTCTATCTAGAATGAAGAGACAAAAATAGGCAAGGGTCATGGTGGGATCACAATTTTAATAAGAGAAACTTGGGACAAAAATGTAAAGGTGGAGAAAGAAGACTCAAACAAACAATTTATATGGCTGAAAATTGAGGACAACAAGGAGATCACATGGCTGGCTGCATGTTACTTCACGTCTAAAAGCTCAAAATTTTACAAGGAGAGAAACTTAGATAATGAAGATCCTTTTGGAGCATTAAAGAGAGACATCTTAGCTTTTAGTTCTACATGAAACACGATCTTAATATGAGATTTCAATGCTAGGACAACAGTTAACCAAGCTATTCAACTAGGCAGGGATCCAATAGAGGACAATAATCCTTTGTGGCTAAAGGAATGTGAGGATATTTATAGTCAAAGAATGTCCCAGGATGTGAGGGGATGTGTGTCACACTTTTTTGCAGAGTTTTTGGGTATGTGTAGCCTTCACAGGCTGGTTATTTGCAATGGCATGAAGTATTGGCCAAGATATAGTGTAATCACTCGTAAAACTTACAACGGTCAAAGTGTTGTTGACTATGTGATATGCTCTCACTTGGTCATTCACAAATTAGTGGATTTAAGGATAGAAAGATGCCCTATAGAATTAAACTTTGACCACATGCCTTTATTTATTAAATATGATGTTAGAACAAGAATTTCCCAAGATGGGAAAACCCTTAATGGTAGCACAAAAGAGCATAAACTTGGTAAAATCATCATAAGTTGTGAGAACAAGGAGTTATTTTACCAGGCCCTTGAACAACAAATGCAAATAAGTGGGTACACTAGTAATTCCAGGGACAAAAAGGAAGATAATGAGCAGTTAAACAACAACATGGTTGTCCCTTTATAAATGCCTTAAGGGATGTAAGAGATCAAAACTGAGGAGGAGAAACTCAAACACCTTTCCGACTAATCCATGGTATGACGAGGAATGCAAGGCGGCAAAGAGAGCTCTTAAAGGGAGAAATGAAAGAAAAGAAAACATAAAGGCCTACAAGCAATTGATAAAATTTAAAAAAGATAGCTATGTGATCACTCGAAGGAAAGAGCTAATCTTGTTAGGGAAAAACAATCCTAAGGGATTTTGGAGAGAGTTACAGCAGGCTAGAAAACAAGTAGAAAACAACATTATAGACACTCAATGGTTAGATTATGCAAATTTATTATATGAGAGACCAAATGAAGAGGCTCCACCTGCTATACCTAACAATAACACATAGTTACTTTCTATTGAGGATATTAAAGTAGGTATAAAGAGGCTCGCAAGTGGAAAAGCCTAGGATATTGATGGGCTACAAGTATAATTTTTAAAGTGGAGGGTAGATCTCTTGGCACCACACATCAAAAATATTTTCAACAAGGTCACATAGGGCTTCTTTCCTATTGATTGGACTACTAGTGTGGTTATCCCCCTACACAAGGGTGGGGACATCAACAATTCCTCCAATTACCATACCATAATGGTGAACTCTCTATTGGGAAAACTCTTTGGGAGTATGTTAGAGTGTAGAATCAATGATTGGACAGAAAAAGAGAAGAAAAGAGCAAAAGGTCAGGCTAGGTTCAGACTAAAACATTCCACCATTGATCATTGCATCACACTAAGACACCTCATTGAAAGTGTGTGGGAAAAGCAAGGGGAAGAGGATTTTTCTATTTTTTGGATGTTAAGAAGGCTTTCGACAATGTTCCTAGGGATACACTATGGCACAAAATGGAAGAATTGGAAGTCCCTAAAGAGTACAGGGTGACTGTTCATAAATTGTACGGACGGGTTCAAGCAAAAATCATAACTAAAGAGGGCATGTCAAAATGTTTTGGGAGTGACATTGGGGTCAAACAAGGGTGCCCTTTGTCTCCTACTCTCTTTGGCCTATACATAGATAAATTGGTAGAGTGGCTAAACAAAGCCAATGGGGGAGGTGTGCAATTGTTATGTTATGTGATAAAAATTACTCCTCTATACTGATGACCTTATACTAATTGCAAAGAGTGCGCAATATTTGAGAGAGCATTTGAAAAATCTTGAATCCTTTTGTTTAGAGGTTGGGATGGAAGTGAATACTACCAAAATTAAAGTCATGATCTTCTCTTTGAAAAATAAAAAACAACAACACACTTTCATATTCAAGGGCAACCCATTAGCAATGGTGGAAGAGTACAAATATTTCGGAATTGACTTCCATTCTAGACTAAGTTGGGAGACATGCAAGTCAAAATGGATTTAGGGGGGATGGAAGGCCTCCTACCTTCTTCAAAATAGATGCAAGAAATGGAACTTTGGGGCTAGAAAACTAGGAAGACCCTATTTGGTCTTTTAGTGGTTCCTGTTATTCTTTATGGATGTGGGGTTTGGGGGAGCAACATATCAAAACATAAATGGAGACAAATAGAAAGAATATAGAAGCATCTAATTACTACTAAACTCAAGGTCAAGGCAATGGTTCCTTATGAGATCCTTTTGGTGGAGGTGAGTATGTTCCCAATTGAGGCCTCATCAATTGTCCGACTGTTAGGTTATCTAAAAAAAGTGGGAAGTATGGATAAGCATCACTGGCCTAAATTGGTGGTTGAAGAGGAGTTAACACATAGGAAAAGAACGTGGAAGGAACAAAACAAAAAATGGTTGAACAAATGGAACATTACCCTCCAGGAGTGTCCAAACACCAATCTGGAAATAAACAAATGGGTGTTAGAAAATTTCAGAACTGCCATGTGGACGAATCCGATAGGAAGGAAAAAGGCCTACTATGTTAAGGAATTTAATCACACATGGGATCATGGGGATAAAGTCTACTTAGGGTCCACAATTAAAGGAAAGGCCAAAATTCTAATTGCTCAGTTAAGGACTAGCTCTCACCATTTACGATGTGAAATTGGTAGATGGATGGTCCCTAAAGAGAGGTGGGAAGAGAGAATTTGTGCTTTCTGCAACAAAGGAGTGGTGGAAATAGAATAGAATTTTATTAAGGAATGTGGGGCTTATGAGGATATTTGCAGTGAGTACAGGGATTTCCTACAAGTGAGCAGCATGAAGGAACTTTTCAAAGAGGCAAGATTACATAAGATAACAAGCTTCTTAATCTGGATCCACAAAAAAGGAACAACTTGGAGAAATTGCAACAACATGCCTAAATTTATCTTTGGTCCCTTAGACCGGTGGTCTTGTGGATGTCATTAAAAACATTTCATTTCATCACTTTATTTTCTTTTGACTATACATTTATTCAACGTTTGATAGCTAGAGTTTCTCGTGCTTTAACGATCGCCTATATATTATCAACACTAATAGATTCTTGTTGACCAAATAGGATGCATTATAGACTCTTAGGAAAGAGAACACATAGATATAGAGGAAGGGGGAGAAATGATTTTTTTTAAGTTACCATGTTCGTAGAGGCCTAAATAGTTGGAAACTAGGGTTTCTATTTGAGCATTACATGTGCAGAAGCCACGATGGACCAGCCAAAGGGAAAGAGGAAAAATAAATTATCTTGGAAACTGTGACCAGTGCATGTTTTTATCATAAAAATGTAGCAATTATCAATTTATTTTTACTTTCAGGTGTTGGAAAGGTGAGAGGTATGCCCTATTCATTAGCTTTAGTGCATAGAGTTTGATGGTCACGCATAATAAAATAAGAAATGTATTAAAAAAATTACATCTGCAAATACTTTATGTGATTTAGGAGGCTACATAGATCATTTAGGATATAGAGAGTGTCACAGACATAGGGCATGTTGTTGCTAACGTACGCTAGGCACAAGCCATTTCAATTTTTTTTCATCAAATTTTCCACCATATCTATCCAACAATCTAGAGGCTGACCTATTTTTGGGTTAGTACAATTGGGCCCTTGCAAGGTAAAGCATTTGACTGAATGTTACTCTTTTGAATTGATTTTTGAGTTAGTTTCTTGATTTTTTCATTTTTGGGCATCAAACAACTATATAATGGTACATTTGGTAACATAGTCTAAATTGATTGATTTTTTGCCTAACAGTGCACAGGTTTATCTATTAGTGAGTCAAAGACTACTTTGTATACTGCTAACATCCAATCGATCTTTTATTGTTGTGTTTTCAAGCTAGGTGTAGTAGTATGTATGGTCCCTGCAATGTTTTGATCCTTCTTAGATATGACCATGAGAAGGACAAATGTCCTTGTGTGGGCAAGTATGTGATGATCTACTTCTTTGTGTTGACTAGGGATACTGACTTGTAAGGCTCACTTATGGTATTCCATCAAGGTTGTCACTCACTTTGATGATGGCACTATGAGGCCTGGTCTAATAAACACTGACATTTCCACATATAGTTGTGTACAAGTAGGGTATCATAGACATCCAATAATGCCTCATAGAAAGTACCTCTTCCTTGATTTTTTAATAGAATTAGACAGGTGACATTGTTGATTGATACAAATGTCCCTATCTCAATTAGTCAATTGATGGTGTATGCTATGGTGAATTGTTAATGGAAAATGTAGCCACCTGATTATGTCTACTGAGTTTCAGTTTTTCCAATTAGGACTATCTATGACAAAACATAGATCCTCCTACTTTCCCACATCTATGAGAAGAAGAGAGGATCCTTGTCCTCTTGTGGTAGCACCTGTGTAGTGGTAATAGTGGAGTATAGATCTATCTCTGAATATGCTTTCTTTCTCTATTCATAAATGGAGTTTCTATTGTGGAAGCTTGCGGTGTCTCTAGTTCATAAATATAATCATATATTCTTATAGGTATGACATTTTAGTTACATGGGTTATAGGTATGACATTTTAGTTACATGTGCACACCAATCAAAAACATTTTGGCTTGCACATCATTTACCTATGTAACATAAATGAATACTCTACCATTTTCTTTCTTTTTAAGCTAATAGTGCAGTCTTAATGAGCACTAATTAGGCTCTATATGAACCAAATTCATTTTTTCAAAATTCAAAAAAATATTGACGTTGTACCATTTACATGATTTCCAGATTAATATTTCAGGAAATTATAATGATCCCCATTTTCCAATCATCATCTTTATAACCATTTGCATTCTTAGATCTTTGATCATATTAATATTCCTTGTACATAACTTCACATCTTTCTGTGCGATGCTTTGTCAGTGAACATTCCAAACTCAAGATCCATTTTTCAAACATTGTCTTACATATCTTCCTGAAGTCAATTGATATTGTATTTTAGCTTTTATTCATTGAGTTTTATGGTTTTTTCATACACAATATGATTTCTTACATACTATAAGACCTTGTTTCAAATTGTTTCGATAATAATGGAAAGGATCACAAAACAATAGTCTTACATGGGTTAATATAGTTTTCAATATCCAAGTGACAATAGTACAAGTAGAATAACTCCCACTAAAATGTCACCAATGCTCCATTTTCCCCTGAAGATGAGTGAGTGAATGGATTATAGTTCAAGGCGTAATATGGGTCTATAGATTATACTCTATGATGCACCTCTGTATTAAATGGAATATCAAGAAGCTTCTAGAATTTTCGTATTCCCTTCCTCCTTTGCACCTGGATACCCTCTTGCATATTTATGAGGCTGGAACAAGTACTCAAAGTGCTAGAAAGAGTAAACTAATTTGAATCAAGCCATTCCACTGCACCTGCCTAAAAATAACCAATGCTTCCTCACCCTCACCATTAGAGACATAAACTGATATCATTGCATTAAATGAGACAATTTTAGGCTCGGGGATTTTGTCAAATACTTGGCGTGCATACTCAATTTTATTGCATTTCGTATATATGTCTACAAGGGCACTCCACAAAAACATTGAACTCAAGAAGACTCTTGACGATCAAACTATAAACTTTCTTTCCCTCACTTAGAGCTGAAGTGTAGGCACACACCTGGACCACACTTATAAATATGTACATGTCTACCTTGACTCCTTCTCACTGCATTTTATAGACAATTCCAATGACTTCTATACTATTATCATTGTTGGCATAGCTGCAGTCATGGTATTCCATGATACCAAATTTCATTCAGACATTAGGTCAAAAACTTGGAGTGCATCCTTCAAACTGCAACATTTTGAGTATATGTTGAGGAGATGATTTCCAACAAGAGCATCATCAGGCTACAATATCTCTGTGTAAACTCTATATAGCTATGAAGTGTGTGTGTGTGTGTGTGTGTGTGTGTGTGTGTGTGTGTGTCTATATATATATATATATATATAATTTAGTAAATCTGTACAAGTTCCTATCCATATGGTCACACTAGGGTTTCTATCTTTTCTTATTTGAAGACAATGGTAAAGAGTTTCCAAATACCATTTAGCATCATCAAAAATATGCTTTATTTATTTAGTATAATAGGCTTAAATTGCAAAAAAACCATGAAAAACAAAAGGCATCTGTGACTATGATTAAGAGAGAATACTACTGATTCATCTTCCAATATAATGCATTGAATCCATATCAAATGGCTCCCATGATGTTGTTAACATTATACTTTGCAAGTTGTAAAAATGGTGATAGTAATTTTTATACCAAACAACCATACCCTTACTCATCTCCTTGCACCATGGTGCAAAGAGCTACATCATGCACTCCAAGGGTTCAATGGTATCAGAGCTAGTTCTCTTGTTTAGAAAGTTTAATCACTGAAGAGAAAATATCTTACAATGGAAAGGTATACACTTGATAAAACTATTGAAAATCAGAAGTTACAGTTGTAGATCTATGTCAAAAAGTACAAAGAATCCAAGGAGAAACTCAAGGAGATGTTGATTAAGAGATAGGACATGGAACTTTTTTGTCATGAGAGTGATTATCAGGAAGAAGAGATTCAAGACCCATTTGACACATATGGATCTGAATCTAGTAGCATATCTGATGCATCTAAAGGAATCATATCAAAGATATCTGAGATCAATCAACAACTTACTAAACTAGTAAAAGAACTGCAAATCGGTCAAGATACACAAATGGTTAGAATGGTTGAAGTCTTGAACGATGCAAAGAAAGTTGAGCAATATAGAAACATGGTTGTTGATGACAAAAGGAAAATGACTAAAAAGTTACAAGAAAAAGAATCTGAGATAATGAGACTTACTGAACATTACTTTGAGATCAGTAATCAAGTGGTTTCTATGAGTCATGAGGCAAACCGAGTGAATATCGAGCTTACTAGAAAACTAGAAGACATTGGTGTATTGAAAGAAGAGAATGAAAAACTGATAAATGAATTGAAGATTCTACAACAACATAATGAAGTGATTAAGAGATCTGAAGACAATACTAAGAGAATGGATGAATTTTTGAACTATCAAAGAAGACTTAACAACAATACCAGATTAGGGTATACCGAGCAAGGAGAATCATCACATCAAGATGAACAAAGGAATGTATATTCAAATCTGAAGCCTAAGAAACCCTCTTGCTATCACTATGGAAAACCAAGTCACACATCAAACGTTGTAGAAGAAAAGAAAAATGTATTTCTAGAAACTCTCCTAAATTTAATGGTAATTTCTATAACTATAATAAGCATGGACATCAAGCACATGAATGCATATCCAAGTTGAAAAAACCACAGAAGAAACCCTACATGGATAACTATTGTAAAACTTGCAACATGTATGGTCATACATCACAAGCATGCAAGACTAATACGAAGCAAATTTGGAAACCTAAAGGACAAGAAGAAAAGGTAAATCAACCAATAAGACAAGGTAATACTTATACTTGGGATTACAACACTTGGGCTAGGTTCACAACATGCACTAAACATGAACATGTATCAGCAAATTGTATAATGCAATGAAGAACTAAGTCTAGGAATTGGTCAAACTCTGGCATGGCATGTCTACACTGTCATAAGATCGGTCACTTAAGTAGAGATTGTGCACAAAATAAATACTTATAGAAATGGTAATACAATTGATGAAATCATGAGGATTAGAAATCAAATGTGGAGGAGAGCATCAAATGACAATGCTGGACCAAGCACAACAGTCAGTAATGTGTGTGTATATTTTGTACCTGATAAGAAAGACACAACACCTCAATAGATCATTGCATTAGCTCAAAAAGGTTAGATAAGTATGTAAAACCAACTAATATCAACCTATTGCCTTCTAACTAAGAAGAGTGTGATTAGTAACATAATAGCCCTCAAATTATGCTACCATTAGTGACATATACGACCTAGCATGAAGGATTTTAGTTTAAAACAAGCTAAATGATGAGAAAACATGCATTATAGCTCTAAGAATGGAGATAATAACAATGCAAGAACATAAACTATGAAATGAAATATGAGTCTAAGTTTAATCTAACAGCATAACAATGCATTTACAATATTGGATGAAGGCTTATTTGCTCTAAAAAATGGCTTCTATTTATAGAAGAATGAGATAGAGAGAGAGGGGAGACAAGTCTTATTAATGAGTTGAGGGACTCATTAATGGTGGTGTAAGAGCCATTAATGCCTTGGGCATTAATGAGGCATAGAGGAGACATAGGCTTAAGGTATCTTTATTAATGAGGCATTAATGAAAGCCTTAAAGAAGCATGGGGAGGGTGTAAGACTCAACTTGGCAAATTGGTCCCTTAAGAAAGTCATGCTTGAGAAAGTGGACTTTCTCAAGTGGGTTGAGTTGTTAATCATTCCCTTAATGGAATGTGACAACATTAGGAGGTGGGTTAGGGTTAGAATTAGGATTAGGATTAGATTAGCAAGGGTGAATGGGTTGAGAAGGGTTAGAACCCAGGGTAGAAGTGGTTGAGATAGGTTA
>MU226647.1:1795761-1818555 GCA_018584345.1 Thuja plicata | reverse complement strand
AGGTGGCTCCACATATTTCTTTCCCTCCTCTTTTTCCCCTACTTTTTCTCTCTCAATTTTAGCTTTAAATTTTATTATTAATAATATCATTCAAACCTGCTATTTATGATGGCTGCTAAAAAATAAGTAGTAAAATATAATAATCATGGGACCACTAGCTCCACAATTTACTCCTAAAAAAAGTGAGCAGCGACTCTAGCCAAAATAAGCTTAGCAGCCGCATGGAGACCTACCCTAATAATAAAGAATATATACTCTTGAAAGAAATATCACAATTCAAATCCTATTTTTAGTAATCCAAAACTGTAGCACTTTCTTTTTCTTTCTTTTATTTCAAATATTTCTAATATTGTGAAAGTGTAACTCCCTTGCTATTTCTAGTATTGTGAAAATACAACTCTTTCATGAGAATCTAGCCCTCCGAAAATGTTGCACTTTTTTTTTCTTTCCTTTATTTCAAACATTTCTAATATTGTGAAAGTGTAAATCCCTTGCTATTTCTATTATTATGAAAATACAACTCTGTCAATGAGAATCTATTTCTCTAAAAATGTAACATTTTTTTATTCTTTCCTTTATTTCATACACTTCTAATATTGTGAAAGTGTAACTCCCTTGCTATTTCTAGTATTGTGAAAATATAACTCTCTCAATGAGAATATATTTCTCCGAAAATCTAACATTTTTTTATTCTTTCCTTTATTTCAAACATTTCTAATATTGTGAAAGTGTAACTCCCTAGCTATTTCTAGTATTGTGAAAATACAACTCAGTCAATGATAATCTATCCCTCCGAGAATGTAGCACTTTTTTTTCTTTCCTTTAGGGCCCGTTTGGTGCATGAAATTAATTTATCCAGAATATGCCTATTCTAGAATAAGGAACTATTCTCAGATTAATTAATCCTAAAAATGAAAGCTGGAATAAGTTGTTCTGCGTTTGGATCCCATATTGTGGAATTGAAATAAGGATTATTTTTCATTTTTTTAATTAATTTGATCAATATGTATTTTTTACTTGTGTACACACATACACATACACATATACACACATACACATATATACACACATACACACATATATACAAACGTGTGTGTATATACATATTTGTGTGTGTATACACACATGTGTGTATACACACACGTGTGTGTATACACACACGTGTGTGTATACACACACGTGTGTGTATACACACATGTATGTGTATATAAGAAGAGGAGAAACACACAGAGAGAGAAGACATAATTGGAGGCCTTTATTGATCACTATGATCAGAAAAAATCTGATACCAAATGCTTACATAATGCCTCTATTTATAAAAGTCTGAGAATGCTCCAGAAGTTTGAGAACCCTCTGGAATTGTGGTTTGTGCCGGAAGAGAGTTTATGAACAATGTTTGAATGGTAATGGAAGTTTCCAGTTTTACTTTGCTGCCAACAGTGGTAGTTGGACAGTAATTAATTTATTTTCCAACAAATCTATCCCTCTCTCAATGAGAATCTATCCCTGAGAGGAACGTTATGACGTGGATTATAACCTTGTCGTAATGGTTCTAAATTTGAAAATGTATGCGCATTAACATCATATGCATTAATTCATTCCAATCTGGTCTACTTGAGTACAAAAGTAGAGTCTTCACACGTTATTTTGACTCACATAAAAACGTGGTTTGAGTCTTCGAATACTTGTCATATGCATTAATTCATTCCAATCTGGCCTACTTCACTACAAAAGTAGAGTCTTCACACGCTATTTTGACTCACATAAAAATGTGTTTTGAGTCATAAGTATGCCCTTGCATACTTACACGACACTTCTCTTCAACCTTCTTATACTAAGAAAAATCACTTGTTTCAAGCTTTAAAGGTACTTTGTTATTTCGTTTTAATGCCCATTTCCTTAACTGTTTATTCAGCATTAAACTTAGTCTTGCATACAATTAGATTATATATGTTAACTTTGGTCATTTTGGTATGGAAAATAAACATCTTCAAGTTAAGTGTTCATAGAATTATGAGCGATTATAAACATTGGTATTGAGTTAAAAATTTACACATTTTAACATACCAATCTAGAAAGCAACTATTTTTAGTTTTTCTTTCTTGATGTAGAAATAAGGGAAGTTGAGAAAGAGAAAACATAACTTTCTGTATGATAGATTGTTTGAGCATGAAGTCGTTTGAGAATTTTATTTATAAAATATTTAACATCTTAAATGCAAATGTTTGATCAATAGAGTACTAAATGTATTTTTGTGCTGGTGATAGATGTCTACAGGAATATGTTGATGTAAAAGAAAAGAAAAATCTGCTTCTAATGGAGGCAAGTATTTTTCCATGAAAGCGATTATCATTCAAGTTATTTTTAAACATAACTAGAAACGGTCAACAATTGAACATCAACCTAGACCAACCATTTTCACTTTTTTGTAGAATTTAAAAATTTAATAATAGTCAAGTACGACATTGGTTTAGTGTTAATTTATATATAAATATTATCTTTTTAATAACATGATGTGTTTTTCAGGTTGAGTACACTTTGAAAAATCCTTGGAGAACTAGGGTTTTAAGACGGGATGCCTGGAACTTTATTCAGATATTCAAACAACAAAATTTCAATGGATCTTTTCCCATTAACACTTATAAGTAAGATCAAATTGTATGTATGGTACTCAATTCTTCTATTTAAAATAAAAACATAAAATTTTAAAAAAAAATCTTTCAATTTATTGTGTTGTTTTTAGTTAATAGAAAAGAAAAAAAGTTTAATGCTAACCATTCATTTCTATAATTTCTCTCAGGATTCAAGACACATATAGTCATAAGATGTTGGAATTAGCAATATTGGACTTCAACATTTTACAAGCTCAACATCAATCTGAAATGAAATTAATATCCACGTGAGTATTAGTCAAACTGAGTACACTTGCTAAACAAATTTTCCTTGAGTATTAAAGGCTAGATAAATATAGAAATATTTTGATTATTTAGTTATAATTATTTCATTAATCATAAACAATAACCACACATTTAATCATGCAAGGAATGTGGAATAGTAAATTATTTGGAGGTAAAGTAAGGTAAATCAAATGTGAAAATTGATTTATTTTGTCAAGAATAGAATATAATCAATTGAAGAAAGTGGACTTACAATCATAATGATATGCAATTTCTTTGTGTCAGATTGTGGAAACATTCAAGTGTAATTCACCTTGATTTCTTTCGACATCGCCACATCGAATTTTACTTTTGGTGGTATTGCTCATTATTTGAACCTGAATTTAGAGCAACTAGAATTAGCGTGGCAAAATTTCTTACTAGTCTTTCCCTTCTTGATGATATTTATGACACGTATGGGACCATAGATGAATTGAAGCCATTTACAATGACATTAATAAGGTATTTAATCAGATACTATCTAGATTATGTTGAACGTGATTAATTCATTTCCTAACTTTTTTCTTCCATTTCTATTCTAGATGGGATATTTCCATGATTGATAATCTTCCAAACTACATGAAAGATACTTTCAAAGTTGTATATGAGATACACAAGGAAATTGTAAGTGAAGCTCAAAGAAACCATGGTCCTTATGTTCACAAATATATTCAATCTTGTGTAAGTACCTTTTTCCTAATCTTGAAATTCTATTAAAACTTACTACTTTTACATTAGTTCTTTAATTTACATAAAATAGATGATTTGTTTACACCATCAAACATATTCTCGTAATAACTTAGTGTTGCTATAAATAAATTATTGTTTAAAATATTTAACTTTTCTTTAAATTTTTTAAAAGGATATATAAAATATATTAGACTTAATATAATCATAATATTAATGTTAAGTTAGTTTCTTTATGCATTCTTTTATATTAATATATTAAATTTGAAGTGCTTGAATTTTTTATCATACATTTTTTAAATCATCAAAGTATTTTTCTTTCTATCACTTCAGCAAAAATATTTGATATTCATTACCTTTTTATTTTATAGACCATGTTTCCTCTTTATGGGTTTAAATATATAGAATTTTAATTTTAGAAAAGTAAAATTTTTATTATTATTTATATATAAAGTTTAAAAATACTA
Organism: Thuja plicata; assembly: GCA_018584345.1. Classification (NCBI taxonomy): domain Eukaryota; kingdom Viridiplantae; phylum Streptophyta; class Pinopsida; order Cupressales; family Cupressaceae; genus Thuja; species Thuja plicata. Next base: position 1,814,465 of record MU226647.1, on the reverse strand, counting down.
TTGTACATGCTCTCTAAATGCTTGAAATTTTATTTTTAATATTTAATTAGTTTTGAGTTATTTGATTGTATTGTTTCAGTGGAAGAGTTTTATCTTATCTTATATGCAAGAAGCAGAATGGATAGCTTCTAATTATACACCAAGTTTTGATGAATATTTAAAGAATGGAGAGATAAGTGGTGGTCTAAGAATGATAATGACCTATTCATCGTTACTAGCAAATGATCCCTTAGCTGATGAGATTTTGGAGCAACTTGAGATCCCATCATCAAAGTTGCAAGGTCTTACATCATTGATTGCACGAGTACAAGATGATATCCAAGATTTTGAGGTAAATGATATAAATGTTAAATAATTAGGTGTAAAAACTACATTAACAATTTGAAAAATGAATTAAAGGATATTATGCATTAATAGATCTTTTTTTTATAAATTTGAAGGAAGAGAAAATATGTGGTGAAACGACTTCAAGCATTGAATGTTACATGAAAGAAAACCATGGTTCTACAAAGGAAGATGCTTTAAATTATGTCATAAATATTATTGAGAATTGTGCACAAGAGTCAAATAAGGAGTTTCTTAAGCCTTCAAATACACTAGATTATTGTAGGAACCTATCTTTCAATGGTGGTGTGCAAGGTGTATTTTTCATGTACAGGGATGTTGATGGGTTTACAATTTCCAATCAAAAAGAGATGCGAGATGCAATAACTAAAACTCTCATGGAGCCTATTATGGCGTAGACTAAAATTTAAGTGATAAAGTATAAATAGTGTCATTTCTGAAAAAAAATCTCCTTAAAAACACTTTGAATGAGTTATGTCCCATTGTGATTTGGATGTGAGTATTAATTGATATATCATTATTGTGTTATAAATTATTGTACTTTGAATTTAATATAGCACTTATAATCAATGCATTTTTCTTTTTCTTTTTTCATTGATAAAATGCCAAGGCATTGATAATTATATTGAAATTATAAAATATTACAAAATACTCCATTCAGACGGGCACTGGTAGGAAAGAATGGAGTCAATAAAATGTCCAGTCTTGCCCGAGGATCAAAGATCCACTAAACATGTACATAAGATTTTATAGGGACATACCCCTATTTACATAGATCATAAGAGACTATACATTTTCTTAGTGATCTTCGATTATACATTTGTCCTTCCTTCTTCTAATTCTATTATTCCTTTTTTACATCCATACATTGCCAAATGGTGGCAGCTTGAATTTTTAGCTCATTCTGGCTTGATCTGATATAATTTTCTTGGTCTTCAATTATCCTATGTACCTGTATCTACCCAAACGCAAAGATTGCATATTTCCTACTCTTTATAGTGAGAGACTACAAATCATAATACTTATTATCATTACCACTTAGGTATAATTGGATAGCAGACTAATCTACGTATTATGCATAATATATCTAGATTGCCCTATCCTTTACTTAGTAGATCCATTATTGTTGTTTATATGTAACGTTCGTCTATTTATTTATAATTATTAAGTACTGTAATCAGGATTCCTCATACTATGAGCATTGGGAAACACTAATCAATGACCTCCATGCTATGTTTTCTAACGGAGAAGAACAATTTAGTCTACTTGAAACGATTTCCTTGGTTGATGTTCTACAACAATTGGGAATAGATTGCTATTTTCAATAGGAAATCAAACTCGCACTTTACTATATTCACAAGTACATATGTTATGCTTCATCAAGTTATACACATTTGTGTAAAATATACATTTGATTTTAGATTCATGACTTTTTTGATGAAAATTCCTCATTGTTAATAGGAATTGGGATCATAATACTATTGGCAATCTCAACATGATGGCTCTAGGATTTTGGATACTATGATTGAATAGATATGATGTTTCTTCAGGTGATGAATTGTTCATTTTTTTTGGATTATCTTTCTATAGCTAAGTTTTTCAAATCACTAAAATGTTATGGATATGTGAACAGATGTTTTTCAAAAATTCAAAGGTGAAGAAGGACAATTCTTTGGCTTTGAATCCAGCCATAAAGACACACAATTAGCAATTATGTTGAATCTATATAAAGCTTTAGAGCTAGATTTTCCTGGTGAAATTATCTTAAAAGAAGCTAGAGTTTTTGCATTTGCATACCTGCAAAAGGCCATGAAGGAATATAATGACATAGAAGAAATGAAAAGTCCGCTTCTAATGGAGGCAAGTACTTTTCCATAAAACAGATTAGTTCAAGTTATTTTTTAATATTGAGGAAAAAATAATATTGAAACAAGGGGAGCTTTCTTATCAAAAACTTACCAATTTTTACAATTACAAATGTCAGAATTGTACAGCAACTTGGACTAACCATTTTCATTTTTTTAAAATTTAGAAATTTACCCATAGTTTAAGTTTGATGATCTAAAACGCTTATCCACATATTAGTTGAATTTTAGTGCTAATTTTATGTATAAGTACTATCTTTTTAATAACATGTCTTTTTCAGATTGAGTATTCTATGAAATATCCTTAGAGAACTAGGGTTCCCAGATGGGAGGCTTGAAACTTTATTTAAATATTGAGACATCAAAATTATAATGGATCATTTGTCAATAATATGTATAAGTAAGATAAAATTTTATGTATGATAATTTGTACTTATTCTCCCCTTAAAAATAAATACTTGAATTTTTTCTTTTGAATCTACTATGTTGTTTTGAGTAAATTATGACAATTTTTTTTTAAAATGCTAATCATTCATGTCTATAATTCTTCCAGGATTCCAAAGACATATAGCCAAAAGCTATTGGAATTAGCAATATTGGACTTCAATATCTTACAAGCTCAACATCAATCTGAAATGAAATTAATATCCACGTGAGTATTACTCAAATTGAGTACACTAGTTCAACAAATGTTCTCTTGAAAATTAGGCAATACAAGGTAGAAACATTTTGATTATTTAGTTATAATTTTTATTATATTAAAATAATATACAATAATTAAATGTTTAATCATATAAGAAGTGTCTAATAGTAAATTACTTTGAGGTTAAGAAAGGTAAATCATATGTCAAAATTGATTAATATTTTTAAGAATAGAATATAGTCAATCTAAATGGATTTGTAACCATAATGATATGTAATCTCTTTGTGCTAGATGGTGGAAACATTCAGGCGTAACTCATCTTGATTTCTTTCGACATCGTCACATTGAATTTTATTTTTGGTGGGCTTGCTCATTATTTGAACCCGATTTCAATGCAAGTAGAATTGGTTTTCCAAAATTAGTTACCACTCTTTCCCTCCTTGATGATATTTATGACACATATGGGACTGTTGACAAATTGAGACCATTAACAACAACATTAATAAGTTATTCAATTTGATAGTAATCCTGGATTATGTTGAATGTATAATTCATTTTATAAATTTATCTGTTCATTTCTATTTTAGATGGGATGCTTTTATGACTGATAATCTTCCAGACTACATGAAATCGGCTTTCAAATTTACATGCCCGATACACAAAGAAATCACAAGTGAAGCTGAAAGAAAGCATGGTCCCATTGTTTACAAATATATTCAATCTTGTGTAAGTACAATTTTTTAAAATTATTTTGTCTTGAAATTTTATTAAATCTTATTATTATTTATTTTAATTCTTATCGAGTTACATGATTTTATCACATGCTTCAATTTTAGTACTTTATTTTTCATAAAATTAGGTGGTCTGTCTACACCATCAAACATAAACTCGTAATAACTTACTATTATTACAAATAAGTCGATAAAAAAATTAGCATTTCTTTTTATATTTTTAAGAGGATATATAAAATATATTAATTTCCTCTTTCCTTTTTACTATTGGAACATTAATTGATAACTATCATTTGCACTATATTGATTTCTACATCAAACAAATTGTAGTCATAAAATAATATTAACATCCAAGATTAGATTTTTGAAATAATAATTATAATATATTAATATTCAATTAAATTCTTTGTATATTATTTCTTCTAATATTCATTATTTTTTATTTTATAGATCATCTTTTCTCTCTACAAGGTTAATAATATGAAATTATAATTTTAGAAAAGTAGAACTTATTTATTATTTATATTGAAATTTTAATTATATTATTATATATGCCAAATAAATTCTTAGAATTCCCTTTCTAATATTTAATTTGTTTAAACCAGTCTTTGTTTGTATTGTTTCAGTTGGAGAGTTATATCTCATCTTATATGGAAGAAGCAAAATGGATAGCTTCTAATCATACACCAGGTTTTGATGAATGGAGAGTCTAGTGGTGGTTTGAGAATTGTAATGGTCCTTTCATTGCTACTAGTGAATGCTCCTTTATATGATGAGATTTTGGAGCAACTTGATAGCCCATCATCAAAGTTGAGAGTTCTTGTATCATTGCTTGCACGAGTAGTGGATGATGTTAGAGATTTTGAGGTAAATGATTTAAATGTTAAATATTTAATTATAAGAATTAGTTTAACATTTTAAAATTAATTGATTAAATGAAAATTATGCATTAATATTTTTTTAATAATTTTGAAGGATGAGAAAGATCATGGAGAGACTGCTTCAAGAATTGAGTGTTACATGAAAGACAATCATGGTTCTACAAGGGAAGATGCTTTAATTTATGTCGCGAATCTTATTGAGGGCTGGGCACAAGAGGCAAATAAGGAGTTTCTCAAGTCTTCACATATACCAAATTATTGTAGGAACCTATATTTCAATGCTGGCATGCGAGGTATATTTTTCTTGTACAAGGATGTTTATGGTATTAAAAATTCCCATAAAAAAGTGATAAGAGATGCAATAACACAAATTCTCATGGAACCAATCATGCCATAGATTAAGATTTTGATTATATAGTATCACTAGTGGCATTTTCATAAAAAATGCTACTTAAAAAACACTTTAAATAAAGTGGGTTTGTCCTATTGTAATTTTGATGCGAGTGTTGATTGAGATATCATTTATATATTATCAATGATACTTTAAATTTCATATAGCACTTCTAATTGATGTGTTTGTCACTCCATATGCTTAAAGATGTTAAATGTGAAATTGTTGATCATGTGTCTACTAGGAATGTGTAGTGTGGACATTGTGTTTGCAAGTCTTGATAAAAAATAATCTTAATATGGATAATAATGTAAGTACACCCATAAAATGTTTATGATCATAATTTCATTGTGGTTATATGTCATGTAGTCTCACGATCTTGTGCATCTTTAGGTACTTGTGCTAATTAATGTATGTACACAATTATTAACATGCTCAATAAGTACTGAGTGTATTCAATTGCTTACTTTCACTATTAACAATTAATAAGAGAAAAAATTATTTAAGTTAGATAAATAGAACAATTTATTAAATTAGAGAAATAGAGAACATATAGACCTAGAGAGTAAATTGAAGAAGATACAAATACTAGTCTTTGTAATAGTGCCAATATCACCATAAAAAATATGTTTGAATATTTTTTAATCATTATTGTATATGCTATGTGGTTGCAAAGTTATGTTATATTTGGCTAGGTTTGATGATATTAATTTTCCATTAGTATGCAAACAACACTTTTGGTAAGCATACACCGAAAGACAAGACAAGAGAAAATCGAAGATGACTAAGTACAAAGAGAACCAAAGACACAACTTAGTGTTTAAACCAAAAATGTAATACAAAAAGATATAGAGGAACCCGATGTGTAGGATATAGTGCAGACTGACAAACTGTTAAAGATAAACCGATAGAACAAAACCAAAGGACAGTCAGAGCATAACCGACAAACAGAACTGAAAGTCAGTTGCAACTCGCAAAAAGTGGATCTGACTTCCACGTCAGATAAAGAAAGCTTATTCTATTTATAGGATATTGAATTGTTTTTAAATCCATTTCTTTAGGGACAAGGAACATGAATGTAAGTTCTTTAATCATTCTAACTAATTTAAAACACGTAGACTAGGAGATCTAGGTACAAGTTGTAAACCTAATCTTAGAGTTAACATTGTTTTTCTCAAAACTTGATGATGTCAATCCATCTTATAAATAGATGATGCAATAATTCATTATACATGGATGAAAAAAGGATGTGAAGAGAGAGGAGAACATGAATGAAGGAAATGAGCACATCTATGGATCAGATTGAGAGTTTCAAGAACAAGAACAATGAAAGGTGAATTTGGTTATCAAAACCAAGAACAGAGCATACCGAGAATCAGAGGTATTATTCAGTCAAAATTAGGTGATAATATTTTTCATGTGAACTAAATTGGATCTATATCAGCAATAGGAGATTGCATTTACCAGGTCAATTTGTAATTTTCTATCATTCTAACAAGTGGAGCAAAGTGTAAAAATCCTTTCAAGGAAGGTGGATTTAACATTCCAACAACAAATCTCTTAACCAAGTGCACACTCAACATTGTTGCTAAAGATCTTAACAGAGTAGACTTTAAAAATCCTCCATAGATAATGTTAATAGGGTAGATCATAAGAAGTGATCAAATTGTAAGCCTTAACCGGCCCCTTCCAATCTGCAAATAGTGAATATTTTGTGGGTGCCATCCCCACCACAGTTTTTACTTCCTAACAAGAGTTTTCTGCGATATTATATCTTGTGTTATGTGTCAAGTTACTTTCATGAATGTTTCTATGAATGTTCACATGTATGTTAATGTTATGAATTGATATAACTCACATCAAGATAGTATAGATCAGATTGAATGGATATGCAATTGATTACAAAGGTTAATTGATTAAAGGATACAAAATGTTTTAGAGGTATCGATTCACCCCTCCCCTCTCAGTACATACTTCCCATTAATCCTAAAAATTCGTATCAGAGCTAAGTATCTTCTTGGAAAGCTTAAAAGCTTAAGAGAAAAGATCATACAATCGAGAAGTACAGAATTGATAAAAATATTGAGAATAAGAAGCTTGAAATTTTGATGTTCTATGAACAGTATAAAGATGCTAGAATCAATATGAGACAATTGCTAGATGAAAGAAAGATTATGGCATCTTGTTGTAATTAGACAGATTATCATGAGGAAGAGATACCATATTTCTTTGAGTCTTCGGGATCAACTACAAGCAAAACATCAGATACATCAGAAGAAAGCATCAAAAGCCTAACTGAAATCAATCTACATCTGGCTGGACAAGTTAAATCTCTGCAAATCGATCAAGAGACACAGATGGTAAGGATGATTGATGTCATGAATAATGCTAGATAAGCCGAGCAAGAAAGAACACTAGCTATTGATAATAGAAGAAATATCACAGAAAATCTACAAGAAAAAGAGTCTGAAATACAAAGACTTACAAAGAATCACCATGAGATTACAAATCATATTATTCTTATGAGTCAAGAAGAAAAAAAAATAAATGTTGAACTCATTGAAAGAATAGAAGCTATCGGTGAACTGAGGGATGAGAATGAAAAGTTGAAACATGAAATAAGAATTCAGAAACAACATAATGAAATTATCAAATCAAACTGATCCAAAGAATGTCTATACAAATTCAAGACCAAGAAAGCTTGCATGGAATCACTATGGAAAGAAAGGCCATACATCAAATATATGCAGAGGCAAAATGAAAGGTATTCCTAAATCTACATCTTCATTCATAAGATTATGTTATAAATGTAACAAGAAAGGACATAAAGCATATGAATGTAAGTCTAAGATGAAACAACCAAAGAAGGAAACCTACATGGACAAAAACTATCCTACTTGCAAAATGAATGGGCACACAACTTTTGAATGCTGGAAAAATAAAAAGAAAGCATGGAAGCCTAAAGGTCAAGAAGCTTCATATCAACCAAAGAGAGTTGGTAATCAGTATGTATGGGACTACAACACTTGGAAAAATTGTAGAGAATGTGGAAGATATGGTCACATTGCTGCAAACTCTATGAGACAGTAGACTAGAAAGTCTAGAGGCTGGACTAACCCCGTAATGGCATGCTTACACTATCATAAAGTTGGTCATCTCAAGAAAGACTGCAGAGACTGAATGATAGAGAGAAGCACATATCCCAATGGAAACACCATTGAAGACATCCGGAGAGAAAGAGACAAAATGTGGAGAAAAGCTTCAAACAATGATGAAGTTGGACCGAGCAATGCAAATGGTGACACCCCATCCAATGGATCTCGTGACATCACCACCCCCACCTATGCAAAACAAGTAAATATGGAACTTCATTACCCAAGTTATTAATATACATCAGTTCCATAATATATATGTTGATATAATTCCAAATTAGCATAAGAAAGATACATCATGGTATTACTTGTGAAAATCTATGGTAACTATGCTTTCGGGCATGTATACTTAAACTCGTCGGTGTACACTTAAAGCTGAGACTACCTGCACTTACCGAGAAGCGTCAGTTAAAAGAAAAGTTGCTAAGTGTAAAATAAGCCTCGTCTGTAAACAAGCAAAGTGAACAAGTTATCTGCAACACCAAAACTTGTTGGTAAAAGCAAGAGGAATAATGGCTGCTCCAAAACATTATGATTGTCACCGAAGGAAAGAGAAGTCTTCACCAACAAAATCCATCTTCATACACCGAGGAGTTGGTAAGCATTTATGACATGTGTTTTAGGGAAATAGCTATAAATAGGGCAACAAAACAACTCATTCTTCACGATGACTAGAGCAGAGAGACCAAGGCAATTTTTGAGTAGAAAGAAAGTGAATCACAGAGTGACCACAACTTGACACCCAACACTCAAAAGTACTTCATAGATCTTTGCAAGAGTAAATAGTAAGCTCTATAGAATTGACAACTCTATTTTCATTCATTTCACAGGAAGCCCTAAATTTTTTTAAATGGCCTCGACATCAAGAACCATGAAATCCAAGAACACAAAGAAGGATTAGTTCAAGCTCATTAATAATTCAGCATGTGAGGAACCTAACTACAAGATTCATCCTGAGGTTTCCTCATAAACCGATGACACTGGAGTATTTTCATGCATACTAGCTAGGGTTTTACTTGTGGAAGACATTCAATCTTTCATACACTATAAGATTGCAAAGATAGAACTTCAAAAGTTGAAGAAGCTTATACGAAGCTATGCAACGAAGATGAAACATTGAAAGATGAACACAAGCACATAGAAGTAAAATGACTAACCAATTCCCTAATGTTCCCAAAGTTTTTCAAAACCGAATGGATTTGGTTAATGCTAAGCTGAATGAATAAAAAAAAGATATGGCTTGATGAACTGAAGGTGATAACCTGAGATTTCATTCATGCGACCATCGATTACCCTATAAAAGAAAAGGTGAAAGCACTCAGGCATCCACCCAAGGCCAAGAGCGAGAAGATGACATGAGCCAAATGGGATGGCAGAGGACTAAAAGTTACCACCATAACCAATGATGAGATCAAATTCGATGCATGTGTTCTAGGCTACAAAATCTTCCAAGAAAGTAGATTTAATAGCATCGCATCAGGTGTAGTAGACACAGCCTACAAAATTGTGAATAAGGGAACACAATTAGATTTATCTGAACTTCTGCTAAATCAGTTGAAAGACAATTTAAAGACTATTAGGAATGCGAAGTCAAACACATGTAAGTTTGACTCACTCGTAATGTGTATTTTCTTCTATTTTCAAGAAACATTCCCATCGGTAGGAGATGTAAAATGGGATAGCACCAAACCGGTCACCATGCAAATCAGTGAGCACATAGCCACACTAGGAGATAACTTTGAAATATTCATGGATGAATACTTCAATGTATTCAAAGAATGAATGCAAAAGAGGGTAAGAATCCCCAAACAACTCATTGAGAAGTATAAAGATGAGATATGCTTCATGGTTGATACATACAATACATTTATCAAGCTTGTTGTACTGAGGACAACATGGTTACAACCATTGGAGTATGAAATAAACATTGATCTTGCAACTAAGGCAATTGATGCCTTGGTCAATGAACCATTGGATAAGAAACAACCCAAGTTTGGAACATATGAGCAGGCCAAGAAAAGAATAAAATCTGGCCTAGTTGTTAAGAAAATTGTCAGAAAGAAGGACAATATGGTGAAGAATCTCAAGAAAATAATGTTGGCAACCGAGGATGAAGCTGAACAAGATGAAGAAGTTGAATAGGAGGAAGAAATCAAAGAACAATTATCTATCAGTAAAACTAAGGAAAAGGATGACTCCGAGGAAACAAAGTCAGATTCACCACCTCCTCCACCAGCTAAGAAGCCAAGGACAACATCCACTTCAAGAACAAGAAGCCAAACATCAAAGGATTCTACTCCTTCACCTTTGAAGAAAGGAAAGGTTGGGACATACAAGAGAAAAGTTGCCACACTGAAGAGAGGGAAAAACAAAAGAGGAAGAAAATTCATAAGAACCGAAGAGGATATTGAAGACACTGAACAAGATGAAGCTGTAGAGGCAAAACGTATCAAGGTACAAGATCCTGAATCTATTGATGACATATGTAAATATATTATAAATTTTGTATCTATTACGGACTCAAAGATTAGAAGATGGTTGAAATTAGATCTAGAAGATCAGAATAAAATAGAGGATGTCATCATACAAAAAATCTACAAGTTCAAATATGTACCGATTCAGTTTGAAGGAAATCATGTACCAAGAAAACTATTGGATAGACTATACTCCAGATGGACATTTGCTTTGAAAAATGAAAAGGAAATAAGAGAAAGAGTACTTGTTACTCTCATGCCACCTGAATCAAAGAAGGTAGAAATAGATGAAATGATGGAGAAGTATAAAAAGGAGTTCTCATCGAAGTTGAGAGCATATAAATTTATTGAAGGAAATCTTATAGAGCTTGAACAGGACAACCATAAGAAATGGTGTAAAATAATGAATAGACCCACTAAGGAGGAAAGCCCAGACAAAGACCTACAACAAAAAGATGTTGATAAGGCAACTCAAGATGACACATCTATTGAGTTAGATAAGGAAGAAGATGATACAACTGAAAACAAGACTGCAGATGTTGTAGATGAATCATGGCTAGATACAACAAATGACAACATTGTGAATACTAATGTCATTGACATTATCGATGACCCAGAAGAGGAAGTGAATAAAAATGAAGATGTCACTATTGAAAATGACACAACCGATGAGAAGGACACAACAGTTGATACTGCACAAGTAAACATTCCAGGAAATATGCCAATATTGATACAATCTATCAATATCCTGCAAGAATCAAGCAAGTCACCTGAAAAGGATACTTCCAAGGATGCAGGGGAAGAAACAAAGAAATACAACATCAATGGTTAGCAAGACATCGGAGCCACTCAAGATTTAACTGACACTAATAAGGTTACAGGAGGAGATATAGAAAAGGATGCAGATACAACAGATAAGAATGCACAAACAAAGAATGATGAAGCAAAGAACACCAATGAAGGAGATAAACCAAAAGATGGTACTCCTGAGGAAACCAATAAATGTGCTATCAACAATGTGAAGGTGAATGTGGAGACATCTAGAGACACCCAACAAGCTGAAACTGATACCAAGCATCAAAAAGAAGCACAATAGGTCACCTCATCAAGCACAACTGAGAAAGCAGAGAAATTGGCAATGGTTTTACATTCTAGTGATTCATAGAAGAAGAAGAAGAATAAATCAAAGAAGAACAAGTTGGAAATCACCTTGGATGAACTTATAGAAATACCAAAGTGTGACCCATCTAAATTTGACTTTGAAGCATTACAAGAAAATGGAGAAATATACCAAAGAAAGACATTACATGAGAAGCTAAAGAAACAACACAGGGACTCCATGGTACTGGAGACAACACAGGACAAATTACATCAAATTGTGCCCAATGTTGATATTGATCAGAACAAGCCCATACTAGATCAATTAGCAACTCTCACCGATGCAATAACAACTCAAAATATAGATGTAGAGAAGGCAATTAAGGAGAGAGAAAAGCTGAAGTACCAAAAAAATCTCATTGAAAACATCAGCCAAGAAGTGGCGGTCAATAAGATAAAGCTATCAGAATTCATTACTGAATTGGATCCAATCATTACTGAAGCTATAACCTTGATTCAAAAATTGAGCACATTAGACAAGTTCACTAAAGAGAATAGTGACAACATTGCAAAGCTGGCTACAGATCTAGAAAATAGTGCAAAAAGATTAACCATCAATGGAGACAATGCAATTAAGTTGCATTATGAGAATAAAATAGAGATAAAATAGTTAAGGCAAGAACTATGGGAAGCAGAGACACACTTTAGTGAAGAAGTAATCGAGCTCCAAGCTCAACTTCTACCAAAGCTTACACTGCTCCAACAACACATCAGTTCAGTAAGGAAACTGATAGAAACTCCTGAGATGTCTGTAGCAGACAACATCTATGACATGCACTCAAATATCACACTAGAGAACATGGCTCTAGAGAACCTAAAATAACAATGGGAGAAAATGATGGAAGACACGAAGTCTTCACACTCCCACATTTTTTATAAGCTCTAAGGTAAAGACCTCTACCCTTAATATCAAAAAAGGGGGAAAATGATAAGATTAAGAGTTTCAAGAACAAGAACAGTAAAAGGTGAATTTGGTTATCAAAACCAAGAACAGAGAATACCGAGAATCAGAGGTATTATTCAATCACAACTAGGTCATAATATTTTTCATGTAAACTAAATTGGATTTGTATCAGCAATAGGATATTGCATTTACTAGGTCAATTTGTAATTTGCTATCATTCTAACAACTGGAGCAAAGTGTAAAAATCCTTTCAAGGAAGGTGGATTTAACAATCCAACAACAAATCTCTTAACCGAGTGCACACTCAATAGTGTTGCTAAAGCTCTTAATAGAGTAAAATTTAACAAGTCTCCACCGATACTCTTAACAGGGTAGATCATTAGAAGTGATCAAATTGTAAGCCTTAACCGGCCCCTTCCAATCCACAAAATAGTGGAGATTTTGTGGGTGCCATCCCCACCGTATTTTTTACTTCCTAACAGGAGTTTTCTACGATATCATATCTTGTGTTATGTGTCAAATTACTTTCATAAATGTTTCTATGAATGTCCACATGTATGTTAATGTTATGAATTGATATAACTCACATTAAGATAGTATAGATCAGATTGAACGAATATACAATTGATTACAATTGTTAATTGATTAAAGGATACAAAAGTTTTGGAGGTACTAATTCACTCGTCCCCTCTCAGTACATACTTCCCATTAATCCCAACAAGGTTGTAAATTAATTTTAATGCATGGAAGAAAACTATTTCTAAATAATGTGAATTTCCTTCAATGGCCTAGTGTTTTGATTTATTTTTGATAATTCACATTTGAATTTTTAATTAAATTAAATAAATATAATATGGCTATTATCTGAAGAATACAAACACTTTTTTATTTTCCTAGATATGATATCGTTAGATATGATATCATAGTGGAAGAATGTATTTGACTCAAAGGTTTATAATACATGACTTAAATTTTATCTTGACTTGACTAATACTTGGAGAAATATTTAGTGAACTATAAATTGATTGTCTAAGGCATTTTTTATCATTGAAACCTAATTTCTCATTCTAGGATATCAGAAAGAAGTTAACCATTTCATTTCTTCACCTAAATGGGATCTATATTTTGTTGGATTCATTTTCTACTACTCTTTATCATAAAGTGTCTATCTCTTTTCATTTTCTTAGGAATAATTCTATCAAGAGATCCTAAATTAGTTTTTTATGATCTAAGTTGAATATTTACAGAAATTATAAAAAATATTGTTATTTTTTTCAAAAATATTGAATGTGTAAAAAAAGTATTGAATTTTTAGTGTGGGGACTTTGTTGAAGGCTATAATAAAAAAAATTAAAATCAATAAAAGAATAATTTCAAGTTTCTTCTTGTGCTCCCAACCTCTTATGTCCCCAGTCTACAACCCTAATCCTAGCAATTAATAAGAAAAATATTAGATAAAAATTCAAAGGAATATTTTATATGTTAATCTCAAATGTTGTCCAACCATATTTACCTAGGGTCGAACGTCCTTGTCTTATCAACCTTTATAGAAAAATTTAAATAAATTACAATTAGGGCTCACCCCCTAGAGATAGGCACCCTATCTTTAAAATATAAATAATTTAAATGCAAATTAAAAATTATATATATTTTAATTTGATCTGAGTTGATAAGTTGTGTTATTTGGTGAAGAGGTAGTTGTTGGAAGGTTAAAAAAAGAGATATATTAAAATTCATTTGAGTCCTCAAAGAATTGCAATATTAAATAATTTTTATTTTAATAGCATAGTAGCAACACTAGAACTAAAAGTCAAGCAACAAAATAAGATAAAGAATGACACAGTTTTAAAGGAAATGACTCCTTGCACTTATCATGTGGATTATCAAAGGAGGGATTATGTTTGATTATATGCAGCAATTTTTGAGAAAATATTGATTATAAAATAAGAGGCAGTAACTTAAGGGTTTGATATGCCTTAAAATGGAAATACTTATTATTAAAAGATAGAAATGAAGGGTTGTAACTATTTGAAAGGAGGATAAGATATGAAGTGATAAAGAACTAGACTCTAATAGTCAACCTAGGAGGAGATTTTGTTTAGACAAGGCCTGATTGTAAATTATAGAAAACTTCTAAAGGAGAATCATTATTTAGATTTGCACTCATCAGGTAAGAGTGGAAGAAACATTCATCAGTGATCTCAAACCTAGTAGATATATCCTACAAGAACCATATTAATGTCAGTGATCAAGAGAATTTTTGGTTTTGAAGAAGTATTAGACATGGAGAAGATACTTGATAATATATTTTGTGTTACAAGTGTGGTTATCGTTGGACAAAAAGATCAACCTGTCAATGCTCGATACAACTACTATAATTATAGAATCCACAAGAGGAAGTTAGTCCCTTGTCACAAATCCTGAGGGGAGCACTGACCATTTTTTCAACCATCTCCCCCTCAGCGTTACTCGAGGGGATTCAAACCTATGACCAAGCTTTGATACCACTTTTTACAAGTGTGGTTGTTGTTGCACCAAAAGATCAACATGTCAATGCCTGATACAGCCACTAGACTTATAGAATCCATAGGAGGCGGTTAGTCCCTTGTCATGAATCTCAAGGGGAGCGCTAACCATTTTGCCAACATTTTGTAGATATTATCTATGACATATCTAGATGCTTATTATAAGAATTTGAAAATAGAAATGAACCAAGGATCTAGAGGTCAAAGAATAGCACAAAGACAAGAGAGATGATATGAACAAGAATAATTTATATTCTCATTAATGCCACAATAGGAAAATAGGAGATATCGGATATGTGTACAATGTAGAAGTGCCTTCTTATATAGGCAAGGAAATAAGAGACTATGCTAGGAGTAGATAAGCTATCACCTACACAAGGTGGAATCACATGTCCACCAAAGGTGGCTCATCCTCCATTATGCAATGAAGTATGTGCAACATGTGGACCTGATGATAATTTGATAAGAGAACTAAAGGTGGATCTTACACATAAAGTGGAATGTGATAATAACTATCACCACCTAAAGTGAAATTTCTCCTACACCATGTGAAAATATAGGAGCAAACTCCTAGGTGTCTCATATGAAAACTACTATGAAATGTATTATCCTAAGTAAGCTTAAGTAAAGTGTAATTATAATTAATTAACTACACCAACAGCCCCCTTAAGTGAAACTTAGGGGATGATGAACCATGATTGATTGAATGTTTGAAGATGTTAAGTTGGTCACCAAAATGAAGAAAGATAACGCAAGACATTAAATCTATTAATGGATTATATTATCATTGATCTCAACTTGATATAATCTAATTGGTTATATACAAAGTGTCAAATACTTTATAGAATCAAAGAGATAAAGGTTATTCTTTCATTAATGCATAAAAGATCAGCATTCACTAGAGACTACAAACACTGATGGGTAGTGCACCCTGACAGACAAAGAAACCCAAAAGTAAAGTCACAGTTTTGCCTGAGCAAGAAACCTAAAAAGCATTACCGATGAGTGGAATCACAAGCATTACCGACAAGCAAAACTTCACAGTGATGCCCTACAGATAGACAACCCCGATGGATAAACAACCCTGATGGATATGCCCTAGGAGAACTGAAGTGTTGACCAAAGTTAACAAGAGTTAAAACACCGAAAGGAACTGAAGTTTAGAAATGAAAAAATACTTAGCTGGCAAGAGCTAAAGATAGAGTTAACTGGTTGTTAACATTGTTTTCATCAACAAGTTAAAGCTAGAGATAAGTGAAAGATTTAAAGCTTTTTTATTCCTATTGTCAAGGAGAAATCTATGGGATAAAATTGAAGTAAATCTTTAAAGAAAGATTGGCTAAAATTGCAGATCATGCCAAGAACAATAAATTTGAGAACTTAGTGTTAGAATAGTCCTAAAGGATAACTGAGAGGGGGGGGTGAATCAGTTATCAACCAATTTAATTCTTTTCCCTTATTAACTTCAAAATACAATAAAGTAAATTCTCATTCAGATAACACAGTACACGACACATAATTTGATTAGGTAAAAACCCCGGTGGGAATTAGCACCCATAATGAACAATACTTGTTTATAGTAATCCTTGTTAAAAGATCTTGCAACCCTGTTACCAGTTGTTCTTTACAAAGCAATAAGTATAGTGACCTGGTTAAGGGTCTAACCCTGTTAGGAGTCTTTTACAAATAACCCTGTTAGGGGTGAGGACTCACTGTCCAAAAGCTCACTGCTTTAATGGTGAAGGCTACAACCTTCTGTAGAATAGATATGCACTATATCTGATGATGAACTATAGAGTAGACCTACTATCTTGATCAATTCCAATGTATTATAATCTTCTATTGCTTCTTCACATAGACTCTTGATGAATGA
Source organism: Thuja plicata (assembly GCA_018584345.1). Classification (NCBI taxonomy): domain Eukaryota; kingdom Viridiplantae; phylum Streptophyta; class Pinopsida; order Cupressales; family Cupressaceae; genus Thuja; species Thuja plicata. The sequence goes on along the minus strand of MU226647.1, from coordinate 1,797,523 downwards.
ACCACAACTAATATTCTTCTCTGTACATTTTCTCTCTTTTTGTATCATTCACACTTTGTATTTACAAACAAACTGCTATAAGTATCTTCTTTAAAGTAGAGGGTCATGTCGGCTCTTGGAAACACTTCAACAACATCTTTGTTGGCTTAACTAAGCATGCAAACAATAGTACGTCCGCACAACACAAACTGAATAGATGTGACGCTTCACTAAGTCGGCATCTCAAATAGCATGATCCTGATGATACATGATAGGCGCATTTAACCAAACATAGTTAACTTATAACTAATCATGAATATACACATGCATATCTTGAAGATAGGTGCAACTCAAGAAATGCATTAAATACGTTGGCTCTGAACAAATACTCTTCCAGAACTGTAACTGCCAATAACAAAATTATACAACTTGACTGAAACATCATATATGGTTCTGTGTGTATGAACATAACATACTAAACATGTCTACAACCTAAATATATCCACACAAGGCTTGATATCATCATTCTGATAAGTACATATAGAATCACTACCGTATATTATATGTTGTCATCAATGACAAACATACAATCAATCAACTGCACAAAAAAAAATCTCCAACAATCTTCCCCTTTGACATTGATGGAAACATATGATATTAAAAACATCCTCTCTTCATGGTGTCCTCTTTCTTTTACAATCTTCTCAATATCCTCATCAAACATTCCTCTACACTACTTCAGTTCTACTGACTATTTTTATACTCCCCTACAGTATATGCTCCCCCTTACTATATACTCCCCCTTTGACATCAATGGCAAAGGGTGTCATAAACCATTAGGCATAGGTACTACTCCAGAAGTAGAGTAGTCAACCATTCATCAGTCACTAAGGATTGATGTTCTTCTTGTATTCTCTAATCAGACTCAGGAGAGGGAATTACTCCCAACTTCTCTCTGAGATACTCAAAAGTATCTTTTGATAAAGGTTTTCTGAAAATATCTGCCTACTATTCTTTGGTGCTCACATAGTCCAATTTCACTTCTTTGTTTGCAACCTTTTCTCTTAGAAAATGGTACTTGATCTCTATGTATTTTGTCTTTGCATGCATCACAAGGTTCTTAGACATGTTAATAGTGCTAGTGTTATCACAGTGAATAATAATAGGATAATCAACCTAAATACCAAAGTCTTTAACCATCTGCTTGATCCAAACCATGGTTGAACAATTCAGTGCTGCTGCAACATATTCAGCTTGTGATGTTGACTGAGAAATATAGTTTTGCTTCTTGCTTATCCAAGAAACCAACCTATCTACAAGAAATACTGCTCCTCCTGAAGTACTCTTCCTATCATCAATACATCCTTCCCAATTTGCATCTGTATACACATGATGTTGTACATTCTCTGATTTAGGATACCATAAACCATAGTCTATAGTTCCCTTTAGATATCTGAATATCCTCTTGATTTCCATTAGGTGATTTTGCTTGGGTTTAGCTGCAAATCTTCCAGCAATGCCAACTGCATTAGATATGTCAGGTCTAGATTGAGTTAGATAAATGATTTTTCCAATCATAGATTTGTACAATGCCTTATCAACTACTATGGAATCATCATCTTTTGAAAGCTTGCTTCCTTTTATCATAGGAGTGCGTACTGGCTTACAATCTTCCATCTTGAAGGTCTTCAATATTTCCTTCACATATTTTGACTGATTAATGAATATACCTTTATCTGTCTGCTTTACATTTAGTCCCAAAAAGTATTTTATAGGACCAATC
>MU226647.1:1773873-1794730 GCA_018584345.1 Thuja plicata | reverse complement strand
CAACTTACTAAAAATAGTAAGTTTCCAAAAATAGCAGCTTTGTACAAAATATCCCTTATTGAATAGAAAAACACATATTTTTGGGTGATGCAAGATTGCCCTTACACCCAGGATGCTCCTGCATCAAGTCTTCTCATAGGGGAAAATGTATCAGTGTAGTCTATTCCTTCTCTCTGCACATATCCTTTACATACCAATCTTGCTTTGTTTTTTACTATTGTACCTTCTTCATTCATCTTGTTTCTGAAGATCCACTTTGTTCCAATCACATTTCTGTCACTGGGTCCAGGAACCAATTCCCATGTCTCATTCTTAATTATCTGATCTAATTCTTCTTTCATTGCATTCTTCCAATCAAAATCATTACAAGCATCTTCAACACTTAAGGGTTCAATCTGTGAAAGTAAACATACCTCTTCATCCATTGATAGACTTTTTGCTTTTGATCTGGTCAACACACTACTGCTCTAATCTCCAATGATATCATCTTTAGAGTGGTATCTAGATGTGAATTTAGGAACCTTAGGTGTTACTTCTTCTTTTGTAATCTATGATTCTTCTCTGCTTGATTCAGGATCATTGCATGAGACATCAATGCAATCAAACATTTCTTCAATAACAGTATCTTTGTTGCTAGGCCTGGGTTCATCTTCAATCATAGGTGCATATTCATAGTACCTTTTTTGAACCATAAAATTTTCATCAATTTTTATATGAGTACTTTCAATTATCTTTTTCAATCTCAAATTGAAACATCTATATGCTTTGCTTTTTTTAGAGTAACCAAGGAAAATACCTTCATCACTTCTAGCATCAAATTTACCAACACCATCATCTCTCTTGATGTAGCATTTTCTGCCAAAGATTCTAAAATACTTTATTGTAGGTACATTACCAAACCAAAGCTCATAGGGTGTCTTATCTACGCCTGGCCTTAATTGAGTTCTTTTGATAGTATAGACTATTGTATTTACTGCATCTCTCCAATATGTGTGCGCAACTTTTCCTTCAATCATCATAGTGCGCGCTATATCAAGTATAACCTTGTTCCTCCTTTCTACAATCCCATTCTATTGAGGCGTTCTAGGAGCACTCAACTATCTTTTTATTCCATGTTCTTCACAGTAATCATAAAACTAATCAGAGGTGAACTCTCCTCCTTTGTCTAATCTCAGACATTTTAGTTTTAATCCAGATTCATTCTCAACCTTAGCTTTGAATATTTTGAACTTTTCAAAAGCTTCTGACTTCCGTTTTAAGAACACAACCCACATCATCCTTGAAAAATCATCAACAAAAAAAATGAAATACCTTTCTCTGTAGTATGATCTTGTTTGGGTAGGACCACATAAATCTGTATATACTAGGTCCAATTTGTTTTCAGCTGAGTTCTGCTTGCTTTTGAAAGAACTCCTTACATGCTTTCTCATAGCCCATTCCCTACACATTGTGTCAACTGGTCTTTCTATACTTGGAAGATCTCTGACTGCCTTGACATTACTTATCGTTACTATGTTATCAAAATTGATATGACAGAGTCTCTTGTGCCATAACCAACTGTCATCCACTTTTGCAACAAAAAAACTTACATCTGAATTGAGCTGAAAAACATTACCTTTTGTTTTGGAGCCTAATGCAATCATGTCTCCATCCTTTTTCTTAATGATGCACTTGTTTTCTTTGAACTACAAATGATAACCTTTGTCAAGTAGATGTCCAACACTTAGCAAGTTATGATGTAATCCATCAACATACAAAACATCATTTGTCTTGTTCTTTCCATCCAAAGTGATAGAACCTCTGCCTATGATAGGTTTAGGAGTGTTATCTTCAAATCTAACCATACCGCCTTTGTATTTGTCTAAATGAAAAAATCTGTCTTTGTCACCTATCATATGGTTAGAGCATCCAATGTTAATGATCCAATCTATTCTGATGTCTGCTTTAGAAATTAGGGCTAACTCTTGTTCTTCCTTTTCATCTACAATGTCCATTTCCTCAAGCAACTTTTCCATGTCTCTAAGGGCAACGAATCCAATTTCATCCTCTCCTGAATCTTCATCAGTTACACCTTATTCAGCATGGTAACATTCCTTCTTATATTTAGGTTTGTAATTAGGTCTGAACTTCTTGACTCTTGTGGGACACTTAGATGCAAAGTGACCAATCTTGTTGTATGAAAAATATTTGAATGGAAGTTGTCCTTCATATTTTCCTTTTCCTTTCTTTTCTCTTTTAGCAATCATAGCAATGATATCTTCCAATTCTTCATCAACTTCTTCTTTCTCATTATGGCTAGAGATGTGTAAGGATTTCTTATCATGGACTGATGCTTTGAAAGTTGTTTCACTTTTTGGTTCAGTCTTCAATATTGATATCTCAAATTTAGATATTTTGTTGATCAAAGTCTCTCTCTTGAAATCTTGTGAGAATTGCATGGTTTCCTCTAGAATACTTATCTTGTTTTCATAGTCTAATGTTAAGGTAGTTAACAGCTTGTCCATTATATCTTCTTCTAATATTTCTCCACTATTGTTTTTGATTCCAGAGACTGCTTCATTTACTCTTTGATTGTAGGCTCTAATGTTATCTTCAGGTAACATCTCAAGACTGTTGTATTTGTTTTTCCATGTCTTCTTGCATGCATTCTTTGCTTGAATATCTCCTTCAAACATGTCTTCTAATTACTTCCATATTGTTTATGCCTTGTCTAATTTCTTGATCTCAGAAAATTCACTGTCAGATAGTGTGCTTATAAGGGCTTCTTTGGCAACTGCATTAGCTGTGAATGTATCCTTCTATCTACTAGTAGCATCATCTCTTGATAGATATTTTAAAGAGGGAATAACAACTTCTTGTGTGGCTATATCAAAGATATCAAAACCAACACACTATAGATGGGTTATCATTTTGTTTTTCCAATCCAAATAATTTTCTCCATCGAACTTAGGGCTCTCTTTTCTAAAGTAAGACATCTGATCTACCTTAAGCTGTTAGGCTTCTTCTCCAAGGAACTTGGCTCTGATACCAATTGTTAGAATAGTCCCAAAGGATAACTGAGAGGGGGGGGTGAATTAGTTATCAACCAATTTAATTATTTTCCCTTATTAACTCCAGACTACAATAAAGTAAATGCTCATTTAGATAACACAGTACACAACACACAATTTGATTACAGGGAAACCAAATGGTAAAAACCTCGGTGGGAATTAGCACCCATAATGAACAATGCTTGTTTATAGTAATCCCTATTAGAAGATCTTGCAACCCTGTTAGGAGTTTTTCTTTACAAAGCAATAAGTATAGTGACCTGGTTAAGGGTCTGACCCTATTAGGAGTCTTTTACAAATAACCCTATTAGGGGTGAGGACTCACTGTCCAAAAGCTCACTGCTTCAATGGTGAAGGCTACAACCTTCTGTAGAACAGATATGCACTATATCTGATGATGAAATGTAGAGTAGACCTACTATCTTGATCAGTTCTAATGTATTATAATCTTCTACTGCTTCTTCACATAGACTCTTGAGGAATGAACCACAACTAATATTCTTCTCTATACATTTTCTATTTCTTTTTGTATCATTAACACTTTGCATTTACAAACGAAATGCTATAAGTATATTATTTGAAGTAGAGGGTCATGTTGGCTCTTGGAAACACTTCAACAACATCTTTGTCAGCTTAACTAAGCATGCAAACAATATTACATCCGCACAACACAAACTGAACAGACGTGATGCTTCACTAAGTCGGCTTCACCAGATCATCTCAAATAGCATGATCCTGATGTTACATGATAGGTGAATTTAAACTAACATAGTTAACTCATAACTAATCATAAATATACACACGCATATCCTAAAGATAGGTGCAACTCAAGAAACACATTAAATACATCGGCTCTGAATAGATACTCTTCTAGAACTGTAACTACCAATAACAGAATTACACAACTTGACTGAAACATCATATCTGGTTTTGCGTGTATGAACATAATATACTAAACATGTCTACAACCTGAATATATCCATACAAGGCTTGATATCATCATTCTGATAAGTACATACAGAATCACTACTGTATATTATATGTTGTCATCAATGACAAACATACAATCAATCAACTACACAGAAACAAATCTCCAACACTTAGAAATGGTGATATCATGTCTATAAAGAGACAATCTAATTCATTATCAATTAGGGGAGTGAATAGAAAAAGAAGATGCTGAAGAGAAATTGATGAAGAAAAACTTCATACATTCCTGATCAATCAAGCTAAGGAAAGAGCTAAAGAATTCTACGGACACCGAGCAACAGAGAAGCACAACATCACCGAGTAGAAAGAAGTGGAGCAAAGGTATTGAAAAGATACATTGATCAGAAATGTTTTATGAGCTTACAATAGATCTGAAAATTTACAAGTCTATAGTTGTATATGTGAACATATCATTTACTGTTTCAGTTTAACCATTGGATAAAAACGTCTCTTAACCAAGTAGGACTTAACAATCCTTTTTATATTGAGATACATCCCAAGGCATATCAAAAATTTTGATCATGAAAATAGCATGAGATGCCAGATACCATTTGAAAAACTATAATGGGTTTGGTCATAGAAGGTAGCATAGAGATGCCAGATATCAAGTGACAAACTATTCTATTTAAATACTCTAAAAAGGTCACACCTAACAGTGTGTTTGTAACCTTTAACAAGGTTGGCTCTTCACCGAGCTCACTTCAGAAGAGTGAAAATTTTGGGTTACCGGTCCCAAGTGGTTTTTACCTTAACAAGGTTTCCACATTAAAAATTCATGTGTCAATGTGTTTATGAGTCATTACTCTATTGTTTTTCATTACACATAACTAAATCTAGATTGATTGGTATACACTAAGAAATTTACTATTTTTCGGTAAATGAAAGACTGCTAATCAGTAAATAGTAAGAACAAGGTTTAACAGTGAACTCTGAGCAGTAGTTATTTGTTAATATTGTTTGAAGGAATTCATCTTGTAGGATTAAAGATAACTAAAGGCTTAATATTGTGGTACTAAGTTTTTCGGTTGATGTATTGGAATATTTTTTAGGCCCCTGATTCACCCCACCCCCCCTCTGAGTTATTCTAACAATTGGTATCAGAGCTTGTGTGCTTAGAAAGGGAGTTTAACAACTCAAGCAAAAGATCACAAGATGAACAAACGAGATGTGCCCAAGTTGAATAAAGACAACTTTGCATCATGGAAAATTAGAATAAGACTCCACCTATTAGGTATTGGTAATGATGTTACTCAACACCTAGATATTGAATATGTGTTTCCTACAGGACCTCACACACTTGAGCAATTGAGAGAAAAGCATGAGCATAATTGCATGATGATGGAACTTGCTTCCTCACTCTCTGATGTTGAGTTTGAAGATGTCAAAACCTGCACCTTTGCAAAGAAAATGTGGGATAAATTGAAGCTGGAACATGGAGGAGATGCTAATGTACTAAGAGCCAAGGAAGAAATTCTAAGAGGGAGGTTTGATGACCTAAGAATGAAAGAAGGAGAAAATATCACTTAGTATAGTTGTAGAATCAAGGAGGTAGTCAATGCTATCCGAGGAGTTGGAGGTGTACTTGAAGAAGAGTCATTGGTAAGTAAAATCCTAAGAAACTTACTGCCTTTATATGCTATTAGAGTATCTTCTATACAAGAAATGAGAGCAGTTGCAAACAATAATTTTACTCTAGATATTCTGATTGGTAGACTGATTTCATTTGAGATGAATAATTTTGATAACAGTGTCTTACCATCTATAGAATCTGCATTCAAATCTTCTTTGAAAATAAGTAAGTCAAGTCATAAAAACACTATGAGGAATGATAGTGAAAGTGATAGTGATGACCAAGGACTTGATGAGATTGAAGCACTAATGGAAAGGAGATTGTAGAGAGGAAAAGGTAGATGCAAAGGTAAATTACCAATTTTATGTTTTAATTGTAAAGAGGTTGGACACTTTTCTGCAAGATGTCCTAACAGAAGAAAAGATGACATAATTAATGATAGAACATATGAAAAGAATTTTTACCGAGGTGATAACAGAGATTACCAAAGAAACCGACAATCTGACTGAAGAGATACCTGAGACTACAAGGACAAAGGAAATAAATCTTGTTACCTAGCCGAGAACAGAGCTGGAGACACTGACACCAAATCTGATGAAGACATTGAGATGGTATTTGTAGCCATGAAGGATGATTCATACGAAGAAGAAGAAAGGTATGTAGAAACTACACTCATATCTAAGGTTAGTAAGAATGATGTCTGGATTATAGATAGTGGTTGCACTCACCACATGACCGGTGATAAACAAAAGTTTGAAAATTTTGAATACTATAATGGTGGATCAGTAAGAATGGGTAATGACACACCTTGTGCAGTTGAAGGTAAAGGAACCATAATGTTGAACAACCTATTCAAATGTGAAAATTCTTACTGGGTAAAAGGACTTAATTATAATCTATTGAGTATTTCATAGCTGAATAACATAGGTCACATAGTAGCATTTGAAAATAAGAAGGCAAAGATCTTCAATGAATCAGGAAGGTTGATCGAAACTGATGAACAAATAAAAGGTAATCTTTTCTACCTTGATGACATTAACACCACTTGTTTAATGGCTAGAAATCAAGACATGTGGTTGTGGCATAAAATACTATGCCATGTGAATTTTGACAACATGATAAAGATAAGAAATAAAATAAGAGTAAGAGGCTTACCAAGCATGTCAAAGCCTGAGCATATCATGTGCAAAAATTATCAAAAAGGTAAAATGACAAAGTCTAGTTTCAAGAGTAAAGCCCATACATATAATGCAATTCTAGAATTAGTCCATACTGATTTATGTGGACCCATAAGGACAAAGAGTTACTATGGTGATAGGTATTTCATTCTCTTTGTAGATTATTCTAGAATGATGACAATTATGTTCTTAAAAGATAAATCAGAAGCATTCAAGATGTTTAAATGGTATAAGGCTATGTTAGGAAAACAAAGTGGTAAGGAATTGAAATTCTTAAGATCAGATAGAGGAGGGAAATTTATTTTAGATGAATTCACTGAGTATTGCAACGAGAATGGAATTAAAAGACATACATTTCTACACCAAGAACACCACAGCAAAATGGAATTGTTGAAAGGAGAAATAGATCAATTGTTGACTGTGCAAGAAGACTGATGATAGAGAAAAGCATCACTAAAACTTTCTGGAGGGAAGCTGCCAATACTATTGTCTACACATTGAACAGAGTACAATTGAAGGACACAAAGAAGACACCCTATGAGCTTTGGTATGGTTACACACCCACTTATGAATTTTTGGTATTCAATGTTATATTTTGAAATATGGTAGAAATGGAAAGCTTGACTCCAAAAGTGAACAAGGTATCTTTCTATGGTATTCCACCAAAAGCAAGGCTTATAAATATCTTAACAAGTCCTCTAACACGATCATTGAAAATGCAAATGTAAGAATAGATGAATTTACAGAAAATAAGGAAAAGGAAAGAAAAAAAGAATCAGAAGACTACAATAGGTTTGTTTACATTGAATAACCTGGCACTCTACCCGAGCAACAAAAAATTGCACCCGAGCAACTAAACATTACACCTGAGCACCAGGCTGCAATTATCAAAAATCAAGAAAATCCTCAAGATGATGTTCTAAGCAATGAAGATCAAAATGAAGGTCAAGATAATGATCAGAATGATGGACAAAGAACTAAACCAAAACTTTCCAAGTATGTCAGAATACATCATCCACAGAATCAAATCATAGGAGACAAGAAAGCTGGAATGAGAACAAGAAGTAAGTCACTAAACACTAGATGTTTACTTTGTGATTTTGAGCCTAAATCTGTTAATAATACACTTGAAAATGAAGAATGGGTCAGTGCTATGAATGAAGAGATAGAACAGATTAAGAAGAATAGTACATGGACATTAGTACTGAGACCAGATGACAAGAATGTCATCAGTACCAAGTGGATATTCAGAAACAAGCTGAATGAGAATGGAGAAGTCACAAGGAATAAAGAAAGATTATTATGCAAGGGGTATGCACAAGAGGAAGGTATTGATTATGGTGAAACCTTTGCACCCATTGCTAGACTAGAAGGAGTTATAATTATTCTTTCTTATTTTTTATTCAAAGGATTCAAGGTATACCAGATGGACGTCAAATCTAAATTTCTAAATGGAATACTGGAAGAAGAGGTATACATTAAACAACCAGAAGGGTTTGTTGATCTAGACAAGAGAAACATGGTATGTAGACTGCATAAAACCTTGTATAGATTGAAACAAGCACCTAGAGCCTAGTATGAAAGGCCTCACTCCTATCTCATAAGCATTGAATTTGTAAGAACAAGTGAAAACAACAATCTATACTTAAAAGAAGATATTGATGGTAATATTCTGATTGCTGAAATATTTGTTGATGATATCATATTTGGGGGTAATGAAATGTTATGTAAATCCTTTTCTAATGAAATGAAAAAAGAGTTTGAAATGTCTATATTTGGGGAGATCAAATTCTTCCTTGGTCTACATATTCTTCAACAAGATGCAGGCATATATATCACTGAGTCCAAATATATCAAGGAAGTGCTGAAGATATTAAAGATGGAAGATTCCAAACCAGTTGGAACACCTATGGAAACTGGATGTAAGCTGACAAAAGAAGACAAATCAAATGAGGTAAATAGGACCTTGCATAGATCAATGATTGGAAAAACAATATATGTTATTCATACCAGACCAAATATAGCACATGCAGTTGGAATAGTTGCAAGATTCTCTGCTAATCCCAAAGAATCACATATGAATGTTGTCAAGAGAATTCTGAGATATCTAAAGAACACCAAGGACTATGGCTTATGGTATAAAAGAGAAGTAAAATTTGAGCTTCAAGTCTATACTGATGCTGATTGGGCTGGAAACTTAGATGATCAAAAGAGCACAACTGGAGGAGCATTCTTCATGGGTGATAGACTTGTCACATGGATCAGCAAGAAGCAAGGATGCATCTCACAGTCTACTACAGAAGAAGAATATGTGGTTGTTGCTGCAAATTGCTCCAATATTGCATGGATCAAACAATTACTAGAAGGTATGAATATGAAGATTCTTGAACCAGTGATTATCTATTGTGATAATACCAGTGCAATAAACATATCAAAGAATCTAGTCATGCATGCTAAAACTAAGCATATTGCTATCAAGTATTACTACTTAAGAGAACAAGTGCAAGAAAAAGAAGTGATACTAGAATATGTTCAATCCAAGGAACTATTAGCTGAAATATTTACCAAGCCATTACCTAAAGATACATTTGAGTACTTGAGAAAGAGACTAGGGGTCCAACCCTTGACAATCAGTCAATAAGCTGACTAATAGGTTGCATCAACCTATACTCAAATCAGAAGAACATTCATGTTGCTGCAAGCAAGTAAAATGGACTACAAAGATAAATCTATACATAGAAAGGTACAAATCTACACTGAACACCAAAGATAATTTTGGCTGATACAGAGCTGTATTGCTGATGGATAGGAAAATTCAAGGAGTATATTATAAAAAAGGATGGAAGAATTGTTTGGCATTGTTTTCAAAGGGAGAGAGACTAAATCCATTATCCATATGAAATATTCATCAAAATTATCCAAAGGGAGAGAATATCAAAAGGGAGAGAAGTATCATAAGGGAGAGATGACTTATTGCTGTCAAAATAAAAAGAGATGATCAAGGAGAGGAATGGTCAAGGGAGAGCACATATTAGAAATAGAAGATAGAAGCTGATACATCTATCTAGTAAAGAGATTAAAGAATCAAAAAGGCACTCTGCAAGAAAAAATTCTAATCTATATGAGCTTACCGAGATCCAAACATTTGTATTGGTTATAGAACAAAAGATATGGGAGAGATTGATGAAATACAATTAATATATTTCATATTGTATTAGTATAATATAGTGTGATAATATAGTGTGTTGTCATCAATGCCAAAGGGATACATTGATGAACCATAACTGATTGAATGTTTGAAGATGTTAAGTCGATCATTGAAATATAGAAAGATAATGGTAGACATTAAATCAGTTAATGGATTATATTGTCATTGATGTTAAATTGATATAATCTAATTGGTTATATACAAAGTGCCAAAGACTTCAGAGAATCAGAGAGATAAAGGTTATGCTTTTAGTAATGCATAAAAGATCAACATTCACTAAGTGACTACAAACATCAATGGGTAGTGCACCTTGAGGGACAGAGAAACCCACAAGTAAATTCAAAGTGTTGTATAGGCAAGAAACCCGACAAGCATTACCAATGAGAAGAATCACAAGCATTACCGATGAGAATAAATTCATAGTGATGCCCAACAGATAGACAACCCTGAGGGAGATGCCTGAGGAGAACTGAAGTGTTGACCGAAGCTAACAAGAGTTAAAACACTGAAAGGAACTGGAGTTTAGAAATGACAAAATACTTAGCTGGCAAGAGCTAAAGATAGATTTAACTGGTTGTTAACATTGTTTTCATCAACAAGGTAAAGCCAGAGATAAGTGAAATATTTAAAGTTATTTTATTCTAGTTGTCAAGGAGAAATCTATGGGATAAAATGAAAGTAAATCTTTAAAGCAAGATTGGCTAAAATTGTGAATCACGCCAAGAACAAGAAAGTCAAGAAACTAGAAATGTTGATATCATGTCTATAAAGAGACAATCTAATTCATTATGAATAAGGGGAGTGAATAGAGAAAGAAGATGCTGAAGGGAAACTGATGAAGAAAAACTTCATACAGTCCTGATCAATCAAGCTAAGGAAAGAACTAAAGAATTTTGTGGACACCGAGCATAAAGAAGTGGAGCAAAGGTATTGAAAAGATACATTGATCAGAAAGGTATTATGAGCTTAAAATAGATCTAAAAATCTACAATTCTATAGTTGTATACATGAACATATCATTTACTATTTTATTTTAACCACTGGATCAGAACATCTCTTAACCAAGTAGAACTTAACAATCCTTTCTATATTGAGATACATCCCAAAGAGTATCAAAATTTTTGATCATGAAAATAGCATGAGATGCCAAATATCATTTGACAAAATACAAGGGGTTTGGTCATAGAAGGTAGCATAGACATGCTAGATATCAAGTGACAAACTATTCTATTTAAATCCTCTTACAAGGTCACACCTAACAGTGTGTTTGTAACCTTTAACAGGGTTGGCTCTTCACTGAGCTCATTTCAGAAGAGTGAAAATTTTGGGTTACCAGCCCCAAGTGGTTTTTCCCTTAACAGGGTTTCCACGTTAAAAATCCATGTGTTAATGTGTTTATCAGTCATTACTTTAGTGTTTTTCATTACACATAACTAAATCTGGATTGGTTGGTATACACTAAGCAATTTATTATTTTTTGGTAAATGAAAGACTGCTAATCAGTAAACAGTAAGAATAAGGTTTAATTGTGAACTCTAAGTAGTAGTTATTTGTTAATATTGTTTGAAGGCATTCATCTTGTAGGACTGAAGATAACTAGAGGCTTAATATTGTGGAACTAAGTTTTTGGGTTGATTTATTGGAATATTTTTGATGCCACTGATTCACCCCCCCNATTCCCCCCCCCCCCCCCCCCTCTCAGTTATTCTAACAAGGGGAATGCACTTAAAATCACAATGCAAGATGGGTCCTAGCTACTAGGCCATGTTAGGTACCCATGTAAAATGTAAATGCAACACAATGAAATAGATATCTCATAAAGCAGAGAAACGGAGAAAACCTCATGGAACAAAAATCCCCTAAAAAAAGAGAGATGAAAACACACAAGATGCATGGATGGATGGAGGACTAAAGACCCCCCAAGGACTACATACAAAATGTATATACAATCAAGTATCCTCCCATAGTAAGGAAATAAGGAGACATAATATCTCCTAATAATGAAGAAGCCCCACTAGTAATGAAGTGTAGCTAGAAACAAAAGATGATCTACTAGCTATAAGCAACATGTCTTCCCTTAGGAAGAAAAGAATACATCATATGATGAAGAAGCCAATCCATTTTAAAATGGAAGGAGGAAGGAAGTCTTCATGAATGCATCTCTAAAGATTGAATAGGTATCTCCAAGCTCAAAGAATATATCACATCATCATGATTAATTTGGACCAAGATATGTGATAAACCAAGTGAAGGAGAAGAATCATGAAGGTAAATCTCCAAACAAGGTGCAAAAGTACATCCAACTCCAACTGTGATGAAGTTGTCATCAAAGAGTAGAGAAACCCCCTCAATTATGTCTCCCAAATACTCAATATGAGACTCAACAAACAATAATAAAATTCTATCCAAGTAGTCATCCTAGATTGCAAGATCTGAAGCACTATGATCATCCTTTTGATTAGTAGAACTCATTTCCAATGAAGAAGGAGGAGAGGGAGTAGGAAGCTCAACACTTGTCTCAAGAACATAATAATTCAAGTGTATAAAATTCTCCTTACATACATAATTCACCCTTGGTGGAAGGGTGGTAATATCAAGAACATCATCGTCATCAAAAAAATGTGAAAAAGAATACAAGAGGGATGCATGATCAAAAAATCTGATAGCTATGACATCTCTAGTCTCCATGTCTCTAATGTAGAAATAATCTGGAGTGAACTCAACAATTTTACCTTGTGCCCCGTGCATAATTTGATAAATATAAAGGATATTAGTGGTCAAGGATGGTACACAAAGAGAATTACTAAATGTACCCTCTCCCATATCAATAGAACCCTTCCCAAAAACATTCATATATGTGTTTTTACCCATCAATATATGAGGATAATTACAAGGCTCATTAGAACATAAAATATCTATACAATATTTCATATGATGTGAAGCACCTGAATCAAGAAGCCATTTACCTTTCTCAAAATGTGTGGAATTCATGGTATGATTGCTTGACCTTTACCTTTATCCTTGGGTTATGATGTAGATGGAGAATCTTCCAAATGTGTAGAAGGAGGAGGAGATGTTGATGAGGGAAACTTAGTATTTTTGTTTTGAAGAATATGAGTGATCTCATCAATATTATTATTGAAACATTTATGTTCATCATGTCATTTATTTTTACAATGTGCACATTTCACCTTCTTCCTTCTAGATGATTCTTCTCTTGAAGAGGAATTGGGCTCAAAATTAAGTTGTGAAGGAGAATCATCAGCTTTTTTATGATTCTTAGGATATTTATGTTGCTTCTTTCCTTTGTCATTGGAAGCCTTTGTAGTGGATTCATTTGAAAGAAGAGAATTATACTTTGGAGACTTCAATTGACCCATGTGTGCCAACTTTGCTTGTTCCCTTGTGAATTGAACTGCAAATTCACCAAGAGAATTCATTTTGTATGTACTACCAAGAGCATTCGTAGTACCATAGAATGTAGAAACAAAAATTCAATATTCAGGACCTAGCTTGGAAGGAATAGATAGAATCAATTGTTCGTCATGTTTATTAATCCCATAATTAGAAATCTCCAATCTAGTAGAATTAAACTAAGAGAAAATTTCTATAATGTTGTCAAAATCAATAGGATTTAGATTTATTGTCTCATTGTCCAATCTTGGTTTTCTCGTTTTATCTAGCTTACCAAAAATTCCCTCCATGGTAGTCCAAACATTGTGAGGATGTGTGCAGAATACAATATGATATCTCAAATCTGGAGAAATGGATAATCTAAGAGTGCTAAGAGCTTTATTCCTTTATTTAAACTATTTTCTCCTTTCTGCAACACCTGTGGTTGGTCATGGATATTGACCAAAAGTGATTCTATGGTATCCAACATGCAATAAGTGATCTTCTATTGATTTTTTCCATTCATCATAATTGTATGGAGTGAGGAGTACAAATTTTGATAATTCCATAATATGACCAAATAATATGTATTTTATATTTTATTAAGTGTTGGACATGTTTTGTGATGTACTTGTGAGCTGACTGAAAGAGTCTTTGAGGTCGAGTATATATGAGTAGATGTTTTGAGATGCTAAGATAGGTGTTGTACATATAGATGCATTGTGATGTCAGAAATAAAGGATGTTGTGATCTATAACTGGGACTACTTAAGCATAAAAGATGCTTGTATAGTTCATGTTTTGATAAATCATTGTAATTGATAGTTTTGCATTGTAAAAATAGTGAGATCATTGTATACCCCTAATAGGGTTTCTATCCTTTGACAAGGATATGTATTAAATGTAATATTCAGCTCCTAACAAGGATAGGTCTCCTAACAGGGACACTATACTTTTAGTGCATCATTTATGGGTATCATTCCCACCGGGTTTTTCCCTTGGCTAGGGTTTCCTCGTTAACAAATCATGGTGTTATGAGTTGTCTACTTTATGTGTATGTTCTTGTTACTTCAGTAATATCTTGGTTAAGTTTGAATTTGTTAAGTTCTATAATACAATGTTGTAATGTTGATTTGCTCCCCCCCTCTCAGTATTACTTAATCCTAACATAGTTGTTATGAATGAATTTTGTTTGATTTGTAAGATTAAGCCTAAGGATGTTGATGAAGCATGTAGTGAAGTAAGTTGGTTAAAATCTATTGAAGGATAATTGGAATAGGTTGAAAAGAATAAGACATAGATTCTTGTTCCCAGATATCTAGACAAGAGTGTGATTGGTACTAAATGGGTATTCAAAAACAAATTGAATGAAGATGGTGAAGTGTTTCATAACAAAGGCATACTTGTTTGTAAGGGATATTATCTGATGGAAGGTATTGATTTTTAGGAGACATTTCCTCCTATTGCTAGAATTGAAGATTTTAGAATGTTTCTTGCATATGCTACTTACAAAATTTCAAGGTATATCAGATGGATGTTAAGGATGCATTCTTAAATGGAGAGTGTGAAGAAGAATTGTACATTGAGCAACTAGATGATTTTTATGTGACTAATAAAGAGGACATGGTTTTTTTATTGAAGAAAGCTTTATATGGATTGAAGAAAGCCCCTAGAACCTGGTATGCAAGGTTAGATAAGTATTTATTGAAGATCGGTTTTAATAAAGGTACTACTGATAGTAATTTGTACTTCAAAGTTGTTGATGATAGCATTTTGATTGTTGAATTCTTTGTGGATGATATCATTTTTGGTAGAAATGAAAATTTTAGTAAATAATTTTATGATGAGATGCAAAATAAATTTGAGATGTCTATGATAGGTGAGATGAGATTTTTTCTTTGACAACAAATTACACAAACTGATAAAGGTATTTTCATTTCTCAGTCTAATTATGTGAAAGAATTGTTGAATAAATTTATTATGGATGATTCAAAATCTATTGGTACATCTATGGTTACTAGTTGTAAGTTAACAAAGATTGATGATACACCTAATACAAATTAGACTAGATACGGATCAATGACTAGTGGATTTTTATACTTGACACAATTTAGACCAAACATTATGAAATTTGTTTGCATTATTGCTAGATTTCAAGAAGAACAAAAGGAATCAAATGTTATTATTGTTAAGAGGATATTCATATACTTGAAGGGAACAAATGATATGGATTGTTGTATGGTAAAGATAATAATTTCACATTAAGTGCATATACTGATGCGGACTAGGAAGGTAATGTGGATTACAAAAAAAGCACTAGTGGTGGAGCTTTCCTTTTGGGTAAGAGATTAGTTTTATGGGAAAGTAAGAAGAAAAATTGTATATCACAATCTATTGTTGAAGCTGAGTATGTTTTTGTTAATTATAAACAAGTGGTATGGATGAAGCAAATGTTGAAAGATATCAGAGTCACTATTGACGAGCCTATTGCTATCTACTGTGACAATTCAAGTTCTATCAATATTTGAAAGATCCCTGTGTTGCATTAAAAAATAAAGCATATTTATATCAAATATCATTTCTTGAGAGACAAAGTCAATGAGAAATAAGTTAGATTGGAGTATGTATCTATTTAAGAATAGATTGCAGATATATTCATGAAATCCTTGCCAAAGGATACTTTTGAGTATTTCTGAGGTAAGCTTGGGGTGATTGTCCCTCCTAATCAAAGCTAGAGATACATTGAGATGTATCAATCCAGTGTGCTTAAAGAGCTTTCATTCTTCTAGATTGATGTTTTGGCGGTTGCTCCTTAGGGGGAGTAGTGTGTAGTGAGTGTTTCATGAGATGTTTTGTTCAGATTTTTGGCCTTTATGACTTAGTACATATATGTTCCTTTTTCATTGATGTCAAATGGGGGGAGATATTCATGTGAAAAACAAGAAAAATTTGGAAGAAATATTCAATATGCGACTAAGGGAGAGAGATTGCAAAATAGAGATGTCATATTGTGGATATTGTTGGTATTGTTGTTGATATTGTTTCTTTGTGCATTGATTGAACTTTTTCACATCATATGTTGCCATATATTTCAAAGGGGGATATTGTTGGAGATTGGTGAGATTTTATTCAGATTGTGCATACATATGTTAGCATTAATTCTTTGTCATTGATGTCAACATATTCCTACTGTTGGAAACAATGTTCCTAGTTTGTTCATTGAAATTATTTATGTGGTATGACTATTGTATTGAATATTTAATGTTGTGATCATATAGTTGTGTTCTGAGATGTTTGTGCTTGATACTATTCAAGTGATGGATATTTGAATGCTAATTTGAGCGAGTTACGATGTATTTATCATAGAATCCTATTTTAGTTGTTCAAACTGTGACAGTGTTTCAATATTTGGATCGGTTATGCAATATTAATGGTTACTAACCTGGTGGTGAGTTCAATACATGGATTTGTCTCCTCATCTCGATTGGTTCATTATTTGGATGCTAGCAATTTAATTCTCTTTTATGACAGTGGTTGTTGATTAGTGTTCTTGATGTACAGTGTAGATAAGTGAATGGATTTTATTATAGATATGTTCATATTGATGTCTTGATATTTCATTTTTTGTATTGATGCTTCTTGATCATGTCTTATTCCTATTGCTCGATCACATTGGATTATGTGATTTGACTTGATGAATTTTATGTGGCATTTTGATGTTCTTATGAGTTCTTGGCTGACTTGGTGATGTAGTGTGTTGCGAAGGTTTATGGCATGATCTATAGATCTGGAGCATGTTTGAGATGTTGTTATGGATCATTGCTATGTCTTAGCCAACATTCAATGGATTGCATTGAGTGTTGAAGTGTAATGTATTAATGTTTTGTAATTATTTCCCTGGTCGAACTAGCTAAGATAAATTGATGTAATGAGTATATATATGTAATTATTTTGTAATTGTGAACATATGAGAGAGAGTGTGGAGATAGTGTATGATGATACGGAGAAGAGGTATGAGTGGAATCTACAATTGAGGTAGATATTTATTGTACTTTATTGAAATTTTTTGGCATATCAGAGATGTTGTTTGTTAGTTCGTGAGTTTGGACAGTATGTCTTCTATGATTTGAGGTCATGGATTTCTATAAGGCAATGAGCCTTCCTCGGGATTGAGATCCTTTATGTATTTAAGAAGTGCACCTGAATGCATGTGTATTCCCCTTTGTAATACTCCTAACAGAGTCTAGTACCTTTTACTGAGTGCATTCATCTTGTGGGTTCCATCCCCACCATGGTTGTTCCCCTAACAGGGTTTCCATGTCAAAATATTGGTGTTATATTTTGGTTATATGTGTTGATCTTGCTTTCATGTTTATCATTCAGATCTAAGATTAAAATTTATAAATTGGCTAAATTTTGTTATTATTGTGACACAACTGATTCACCCCCCCCTCAGCTGTGTGTGGTCCTTAAGGTTTAACATCCTCAATGTACATCATAATTAAATATCTCATTTAAATTAAAACATTAAATAATCATTTAATGATATTTAGAGCATATATTGGTGAAAAAACCTAAATAAAGTATCCATCAACATGATAAGGCATAATATCACAAATAATCAATAATAACATCATGTAATGATCATAATCAAATGTTCTCAAATACAAAATACACCAGATATCATCATAAAGCATCATGTCATATCATAGCTAGATCATCATGCGTATATGATCAAAATGGTAAGCACGAGTATAATCTATCATTTATGTCAAAAATGATATTAGTAAAACCAAAACAATGTACTATAGTTAGATGCATCACATGACGCCAATATATGATCACAACATATGAATAGTCATGAGACATACAAAGAGTCTAGCTCCAATCAAAATAGTGCAAAACAGAATGCAACCACAAGAGGCACTATAAGATGCAAAGGACTTGTTTAACTAAAAATCACTATTCAAAAACAAGATACAAAAGGCCTCTAGTAGACTCATTCTCATCTAGAAAAAGCATGAATCTCAAAACTGGAATGAGAAGAATATCTTGAACATGAACCTATCATTGAATTTTAGCATCAAGCAATCAAAGTCATGGCATAAATCTATCATCATCTCAACACACTATCTTTGAATATATTTCCTTCAAGTTTTGACTTCTACATGTCCACTTTACATGCACCTTTTTCTTCTTTATTTCCTTTCCTTCATACCATGCACTCTTTCCATGCTACACTCTTTTCCTAACATATCTCTAACTTTGAATCTACTCCCTAAATATGAGATAGATCATCAAAATCTCTATTATAGGTTGACCGCAACCAAAAAAATATCATTAATACATAAAATAGGACATCCATACCCAAGATACACAAGGAAGTCCACTCTAGGAGAAAGAGGGGACCCAAATATATCACATCACATTATTCTAAGATAGATCCAATGATTTACACATCAACCAAATTCATATCCAAAATATATTGTGTAGATAAGCAATTAAGCTTGTAGACCATTCATCCAAAAGAACATCTTCCAAATAAATTTGAATAATGTGGATCTCCATGCACCAAGGTGAGACCCAAATTATCATTCAAATTCATCTATAGAGCATATCCAGACCCAAAAAAATGATAGTAAATAAGATAACACATCTTGACACACAAAACTATAGCATAATAGATCATCATAGCTTACTTGCAAAACATTAATATCACCATAAAATGTTTTGTACGAACAGACATGATTATGATCAATATATAACAACACAATTTCCAACATATTTGGAGAACACCAAAGTTATTCTAGACTAGTCTAACTGAACCCTCTACTATCAGAGAACATAAAAAATACAAGTGTTAAACTTAGCTTCATTTGCAATAAAGCTATAACACAACAAATAGTAGCAATACTCGAACACCATTATGCAAACTCCAAGAAATAATAATACAAGATCATCAACCTTAGAATTATTAGTATCTCCAACCAACTATAGTAATTCCAAATCAATTAAAACCATCCGAACCAATAAACTACAAGAGTATATTATATTTTGAATCATATCCACAAAAGAGACTTCCATTATAATTCTTTCTATCCGTACCTTATTTGAGCTAGCCTAAATACATATGGTCCTTGAACAAAATAGCACAACTAAAATATAAATAAATTTGTTAGAGATAATGTATCCTTCCAATCACTAATACTTCATCCTTCCAACCTGTCACTAATACTTCATCAATAGCACAACCAAAGTACCAAAAAATCTATCACAGATACTTAATCCTTTCAACCACTAATACTTCATCCTTCCAACAAGTTTTATATCAATGAAAACTATATTTGCAACTCTCTCCTTGTTAGGAACCTATGTGTTCCTTCTGTTTATTTTGTTAGTGTAGTGTTGTCGGACGCATATGCTTTGTAAGTCATCCCATGAGTATATTTTATTATCCCACATGCATAGGTAGTATTACTTTTCTAGATCGTACTTAGTATATAAGAGTAGGTTGAGGCCTTTGATGGACACCGACGAATTTATTGTATTGAGCTTGCTCAAAGGAGGTTACCCCCTCGAAGTGGCCCGTGATCAATAGATTCATTCTGAGTTCTGCTATTTCTCTATATTCTGTTATTTCATGCATTCTCACCATATTGCTATAAGGAGGTTCCTCTCATCTGGTATCAGAGCACTTTCTTGGGCTCGCTGGGTGGAAATTACGTCAAATTGTTTTCCATCGTGGCCTTCAAGTTCCTTTCAATTCTAATATCTCTTGTTATTGCAATAACTCTTTTCCCTTATTCCGTATTTGAGTGAATTTTCCTGAGTCGATCGTCAAAAAGAGTAAAAAAATTTCTATTTTTTAGCCATAGCTTCCTTGCTTTCTTCCCGTTTCCTCTCACAGTTCCTTAGAATGCCTGAAATGCCATTCTGAATAATTCCTTCCTTGACGACCCAACCCCAAATTCTACATATCGAAGCCCTAAATCCCTCATTTATCAAATTTTAGGGTTTGCCCTATCTTTTTTGCTTCTCATCCAATCGCCACCAAACTGAGCCATAAGATTCAATTCCTCATTCTGCTCCCTTGTCCCTCTTGGACTACTCGCCTCAATCCGCCTCCCCAACCCTGAAACCCTCATTTTTCTTTTTCCCTTTTCCTTAGAAAGTCTCCAACCACTCGTCAAACACCCATTTCCCATATGAGTTTTGCCCAAATCCAAGTTTTCCCAAACTAAAAAAGTTTATGTTTCTCATTTTCTACCAATTGCCCAAAAAAAAAAAATTTCTTTATGGTTGTTACACGTACAGGAGCAAAAATCATGGAAGAGGAAATTGTATCCCTCAAAACCAAACTTCAAGATCTGGATGACAAAATTCTCGGTCTCAACCTTCAGCATTCAGCCATGAACCGAAACCATTCTGGAGACGCTGGGTTCTCTTCTGGCAATTTCCGTGGACCGAAG